>JACXGI010005610.1:26675-46148 GCA_016801175.1 Esox masquinongy | reverse complement strand
ACGTGGAAGTCTGTGTGACTCAAGGATATGCCTCCCCAGACCATCAACACCCACTGTCATCCTTGAGGAGCTGTACTACCTGTGCACTACCTCAGGAAGTATAAAGAGAGAGCAATTGTCTGTGGCCACCACCTGCAAAACCATTCCCTTTTTGGGGGTTGTCTTGCTGTTGCCTCTCCAGTGCACCTGTTGTCACTTTCATTTGAACCAAAACACGTGACAATGATTCACAATCGCTTATGCTTCCTAACTGGACAGATTGATATCCCTGAAGTTTAATTGACTTGGTGTTATACTGTGATGATTACATGTTCCCTTAATTTTTTTGAGCAGTTGTAGGGCAATGTTGGCATACAATATACAATATATAAAGAGGTTTAGAAGCCGAGTAACACATCACGGACAAATGGAAGAATTTAGAAAAAGAAAGAGTGGACTGATATTGGCAAAAAAGGGCTAATATGTGGCCATCAGAGGATTGGAAAGAAAAATTAAAATATACACAAACATACTTTTGTATAGTATGTTTTTTTCTCATGCTCTGTGCAGTTGTGCTCATAAGTTTCCATACCCTGGCAGAAATTGTGAAATGTTGGCATTGATTTTGAAAATATGTATGTATGTATATGTATATGCAAAAAACTGTCTTTTATTTAAGGATAGTGATCATATGAAGACATTCATTATCACATAGTTGTTTGGCTCCTTCTTAAATCATAATGATAACAAAAATCACCCAAATGGCCCTGATCAAAAGTTTACATACCCTTGAATGTTTGGCCTTGTTACAGACACACAAGGTGACACACAGGTGAAAATGGCAATTAATGGTGAATTTCCCACACCTGTGGCTTTTTAAATTGCAATTAGTGTCTGTGTATAAATAGTCAATGAGTTTGTTAGCTCTCACATGGATGCACTGAGCAGGTTAGATACTGAGCCATGGGGAGCAGAAAAGAACTGTCAAAAGACCTGCGTAACAAGGTAATGGAACTTAACAAAGATGGAAAAGGATATAAAAAGATATCCAAAGCCTGTCAAATGCCAGTCAGTACTGTTCAATCACTTATTAAGAAGTGGAAAATTCAGAAATCTCTTGATACCAAGCCAAGGTCAGGTACATCATGAAGGATTTCAGCCAAAACTGTCAGAAGAATTGTTCGGGATACAAAGAAAACCCACAGGTAACCTCAGGAGAAATACAGGCTGCTCTGGAAAAAGATGCTGTGGTTGTTTCAAGGAGCACAATACGACGATACTAGAACAAAAATGACGATACTAGAACAAAAGATGAATACAGCACGTTATCAGAAAATACTGGCAGACAACTTGCATTCTTCTGCACGAAAGCTTTGCATGAGATGCTCTTGGACTTTCCAGCACGACAATGACCCTAAGCACAAGGCCAAGTTGACCCTCCAATGGTTACAGCAGAAAAGGGTGAAGGTTCTGGAGTGGCCAGCACAGTCTCCTGACCTTAATATGATTGTGCCACTCTGGGGAGATCTCAAATGTGTGGTTCATGCAAAACGACCAAAGACTTTGCATGACCTGGAGGCATTTTGCCAAGACGAATAGGCAGCTATACCACCTGGCCTCATAGACAACCATTACAAAAGACTGCACGCTGCCATTGATGCTAAAGGGGGCAATACACAGTATTAAGAACTAAGGGTACGCAGATTTTTGAACAGGGGTCAGTTCATTTTTTTCTTTGTTGCCATGTTGTGTTTTATGATTGTGCCATTCTGTTATGACCTACAGTTGAATGTGAATCTCATAAGAAATGAAAGACATGTGTTTTGCCTGCTCACTCATGTTTTCTTTACAAATGGTACATATATTACCAATTCTCCAAGGCTATGCAAACTTTTCACCACAACTGTATAGGTATAGTACAACACTTATTTCACACATACACAACTAGATCTAGGTGCTATGGTTAATAAAACAAGTTGTCATCCAACACCTTTATTTTGTGGTTTGCTGTTTGGGAGAACATTACCACTGTATCTGTCCCTCTAGGCCCAGTTGTAGTTACAGGATTGGGAATTGCTTCTCTACTGGTCAACCTGACTGAATAAACACTGAAACACATAAATAGAAAGAAAACCCACCAACTTTCTCAGTCAAAACCTGCAGATTGGACACTCGCTCGTCTTTGAACAGCTCGATGCCGTAGACACAGTCAAAGCCGTCGTATTTGACCATGTAGAGGGAGGTATTGACAGTAAGGCGCTCCAGCACAGTGCCTTTCCACTTGGTCAGGTTGCCTTTCTCCCTCCAGTTGTGCTCAATCCGCAGGCCCAGTAGGTTGTTAGGGTCTGGAGTTGGTGATAGAGACGAACCAGAACTCTCACTCAGCTCACCGCTGCTACGCTTTCTAAGGGGCAGAAAATACAGGTGAAGCCAAATATATAGTCATGCCTAGTTTAAGAAATCGCCTGTTTAAAATAAATGTAAATTTAAAAAATGTGTTAGCTCACCACAAGATATTAGATTTTCAACATTGCTCAACTGATCTTACAATTTGCTAACATAACTTTTATTATTTATTTTGGAGTAGAAAGACAAAATACATGGACAACATTATTGACACCCCAGAGATAGTGCTTAGTTATAAAGCCTTTGGCAAAGGTCACTGCAGACAAATACTTCTTGTAGCCATCAATTCACTGCCCTGTTCTGACAATTTGGCCCTATAATCCTTAAGGGATGCCCTTCACAAACTGCTGTTTTTAGACCTTGCCATGGGTTTTGGGTGCGATTTAGATCTATACTCTTCACTGGCCACTTCAGAACAGTCCTGCATTTCATCTTGAACCATTCCAGTGTGCTTTTTAATGTTTGGGGTTGATATCTTGCTGGAGACCTACACCTTTCAATGGAGATCCAGTTCTTGGACAGCTGTGAAACTAAATACTAGCTTGCCTTGGGTCATCTATAATTATTTCCATGCCATTGGTCTTTATTTTCTACATTACACAACAGCTTGCTTAGACAACTTACTATGACTGTGTATGACTGGTGTTCTTACCTACTGTAGGTTACCCATCTTAAGATGAATGTACTAAGAAATAAAGTTGCTATAGATACTATGTAATAAGTAAAAAATATGAATGAAGTAAAAATAAGTCCAGGTTTAAGAAAACCAGGGACACACATAAAAACACTGAAATAACCAAGAACAGGTTTATCAACCTACCTGCCCCTTTTTTTGGACATATTTCCATTAATTCACACAATCCTGTTGGTAGAGGTCAAAGAGAATGTATTATTACAACGCAGTTTAGGCAGTAAACAATTAGGCTATATGTAACAGGTATTTTAAAAATATATTTAAAGCAGACAAATTCAGATGGGGTTCAGTTTGGGGCATAATAAAAGCTAGGTGACCCATGTAAAAGGAAAAAGATCCAGGGCGGAGTGGACTATCACAGATTAACTGATGTTAGCTTTTAACCATCTGCTTAACTACAACAACCAACACTGGATCACCATTTAAGCAGCATAAAAGGTAGCATACAATTTTGGTAGAATGGTTTTCTATTTCATAATATGTATCAAACTGTCGTTTTTGACATTGTGATGTCATTCCCGTCATTCCCTATAGCTGCATACTGAGGTCAGAAATCCTAAGGAATAGTTTAATCAAATAAGCATTTGGCCTCACATGTTTTGTCAGAAATTAGTTCCTCAGTCAACCACCAGATACGGAGATCATTAGTAGAGTTCCAATAAACTATTTTCAGGCAAATACAAGCCGATACATCGGTGCATCCCTAATCTGTAGGATCTATTATTGAGTAGTCCTGGTCAGGTGAGGGTTATAAAAGCATGTTAAGGCATATATCATGGAAATCTCTTAAGACCATCATTAGAAGGTAGAGTCAGGATGGTACCACCAGGACTCTCCAAGATCAAGATATCCTTCAGAAATGAATGACAGGGCAAGAAGAAAACTAATCAGGAATGTTAGCAACAAGTCAACCACAACTTGGAAAGGAGCTGCTGGATTTTCTGTCAGCAATTGGACACTCTGCATATTACAACCACTGCAAGTATTCTCCACGTCTCAGCTGTGGAGAATACAAAAGCCATTACTTAAAAAAAAAGGACATCCAAGCATGTATACATTTCCCAGAACCATGTGGGAAAATGTGTCGTGGTCAGATAGAGATCAAGGTAGAACTTCTTGGCTTTAATTTCAAAAGATAACGTTTGACAGGAAGCCAACTCTACTTATCAGCCAAAATACACAGTAACTACTGTCAAGCATGGTGGAGGCAGCATTATGCTATAAAGGAAGATCAATGTCCTGGAATGGCCCATTCAGAGCCCAGGCCTATAGGAGATATGTGGGCTGATCAAAAGAAGGGTGTGCACAGGAGATCCCTTTATAATTTGACTAATTGCATGTTTTTGAAACATCTAAACAATTTTTAGATTCATTGTTAAACAAGAAAAGCTTGGGGCACTCACAGGGACATAATCAAATGTATCACCAGAATAAATAAATACAACTGATTGCAAACAGAACAGATTCATTTTTTTTTTTCATAAGAAGCACTGGTTCTATACCTTCGAATTTCCATTTAAAAACATTATTTAAAATTGCACGACATTACCAATATGTGTAAGCCATATTTAATGGACTACTTGAATTGTGAACAAACTACTCGGCACAAATGGGAAGGAAAGGAAAGATCCGCAGCACAGACAAAATTGGCCAGAGCGCAGGCATTTTATTACCAGGCTTAACTGCAAGGTCGTTCTGAATACCATTCTATAACAGCTGTCTGAATAGGGATAACAAGGTGTAACTTGTGTCAGAGATGGTGCTGTCTTGACTTGGAATTGGTCAGGCCTCTAAAATATTTAGAGCTGACGAGTGCCGGTCAATCACATTAGGGGCCCCATAAACTGAATAATTGTTACCATATGCATGGTGGTAACCCCAAACTCCCTGGTGATAATCATTGGTTTGGGTTGGACAGGCAAAACTTGGGAATCATTCTGCTGGGACATCTCATTTGGTAAATTAAAACAAGTATTCTTTAATCATACCATTTAGCAATCACACCATTTTGTTAAACTTCTTACACTTTGTATTTTTCTTATTATTTCATAAGAGGCTTTTTCATAGGCACTAATGGAGGCTAACTGGCCTACATCTTGGTTCCCATGTCAAACAAAACCAGTGGATAAATGCAGGTTATTAAATTACCACGTCGATGGAAGAGGTTTTGTTCTATGACATTTAAGCATTTACGTTATCAACTTTATATTTTAATCAAACTTCATGCTAACGTGACAAATACAATCAGAATTGTAGACATGCTGCTGGGGTATGGTAGAAGGCCAACATGTCACAGGTAAGGGTTGTTCTTAAGCACAACATATTTTTGGTCATACTAATGGCGTAGTTAAGCAATAAGTCAGAAGGGGACGTGTTATATGGCCAAGAGTTGTTCGTAGGCGCGATGCATGACAGAGTGCCTGGACACAGTGATAAGCTGTGGTATATTGGCAATACCATATGAAAACTACGGCTATGACATCACATGACCTTCCACTGTTCTAATTGCGTTGGTAATCAGCAATAAGGCATCTCATGGAATTGCGATACAGTATATGGTCAACCTACCACGGCTAAGCGCTGTGCCCAAGCACTCCGCAACGACTAACCACTAGACGTGTTATACTGATTATATACCAGACCCCGCCTTATTAAGTGCCTTACTGCTTACCGTTTTCATAAAGTATGGTAGTTATTTGTGACATATGGCGGCTATGGGCCGCGTTATGTCGTGCCCAAGTTGCAATGGTAAATAATACATGAAGTTCACAACCTCTTCCTTGTTGCTAAAAAAAATACCACAATTTGCAGCCAATCTACATTCAGGGCTCAAGCCATCCACATTTATGATGGATGTAACACATGGCCAGTGTCTTGTGGGAAAAAGAGCTGTATACTCCAAGTTGGTAAGTAAAAAGGCACCCAGGGAACAATGTGTCAGTCCACATAACAATATAGACTAAGTTACATATTTCATACCGCATAACAATGGCTACGTAAATTCTTATCCCACACGAACAACATATCCAAACTTACATCAATGCGAAAGTAGGCCTACATGATAGGACTGGATTGACCAGGTACAGTAGCTTAGTTTCCCGCGAGTAGACTGGCGTTGTTACATTTCGCCATACCGGATGTCAACAAACAACATGTCGCCCTCATTCTCTTAGCATCAACTATTTTAGCTATTGCTTGCCTTGTGCACTCGCATGTGATATCATGTCGTGTCTCAAGTGTTACTTCACTGCGAATACACCCACGTTTCGTACGACTGGGGCAATCTGATATTTCTAGTCTAGCCAGAGATATTCCTGGCGACAGTATCACGTTGTCGCATGCCTATACGCAGAGGTTTACTGTAGTCTCTCATAAGCGTTTTACGTTCAGATGTTGCAAAAGATTTTCAAAGAGGCGCGTGATATTTGCGCAAAGCCAAACCAATAGAACATTCAACGTCATATAGCTAATCGTCTAGGCTACAGTGCGGTAATTTTCTGCTGTAAAAACTGGCCACTGGTGGTCTACACAGTAAAACGACCAAAGCTGTGTCATTTGCATTCAATAGCGCACGCAACCGAGTAAATGTAGGCTCTGTTGAGTACGAATCATATTCTAATCGAGTGTAGAAACACGATTATAAAATTAGAACGCATATTTACACAAACAGAGTAGTTACCTGGCCACTATTTTCATATCTACTTCCCTCTGCTGAGCAGAATCCACCTCATGAAGGATACAAGGAAATTGTCTGAGTATTAGAACTACAATTACCAAGATAGGTTTACAGCTAAACTAACTGTAAAGTAAGCCGATTTCCTCCTCAAAGAATGCTGGGAGTTGTTGTCCATTACGTCACCCACCACAAAGACATGGAAATCGAATGGCCGTGTTCGGGAGTCGTCACTAGTTTCTGTTGCCACAAAGTCATAACCCCCGCCTCTTTCATTAATTTATCTAGTAACATTTTATTTCAGACCTAACCTTAATCCAAACATTAAGGATACAAACATTAACGTCTTACGCTAACCCCAACCTAGGCAACCACGAAGCAAATGTGTGTTTCCAACTTTGTGGCTGTCGAAGCAGACTTAATCGCGTGTACACCGTGTTCGAGATCATCGAAACAGTGATGTATCGTGGGTTCGTTATGAACGATTAACAAATATGTAGCTCTTAATGATGAGAGGTGATTTGTAGATCAGTCGCACTCCGTCCAATCTCGAGTCTCTATAATGACTTCGAACGCAGGAACAAAACGGCAAAAAAAACTTGGGAAATGATGACTGACTGATCTACAAATACTGATCTACAAAAACGTTATGTCACTTGCACAAGTTTTTGGACTCTCGGACGTGACACGGCTAGACCTTCACATAGTTCTACAAGGTGGCTATCAGATCAGATTGGTGGATGTCTTGATAGGCGAAGTGTTTTTTGATTATTCAATTAGTGGTGTTGAAAGCGTGTATTCCATAGAGTGACATGCATCATCACCTGCCTGAACATACATTTCAACAAGGTCACTTGTGATGAAACAACACTGCAACTCAAAGTTCATGGAATGTCACAAGCATCACACAGATATCAGCGCACTCAACCTAACCATTACTAAAAAAAAGGAAGGACTGGAAAATTGACCACAAAGTCAACACTATGCAATTAAAAGGTGCAGTAATGGTCAAATATTCCTATCATTGTGTTCTTTAATTTGACAGAGAAAATTATAGAAGGATCAGTGCTGTTAACCTTGCAATGGCAGGGTCCCTGCACAATGTACTGCAAAAAGGGGAGCAAATTATATTGACGCTTGCAGTATAATTTGTGAATTATTGTTATTTTGGTTGATTCCCTTGAATCATTAATAATGTACGATATGTTCCGCATGTTAGAAAATGACAATATATCTCATGAGTTGTTTATTTCATATAGCCTTTTATGTTCAGATTTATCGTGAGTCCCCATACTTTTGTTTGAATTTGACATGTAGGCAAGATTAAGTCTGACAGTTTTTACATCCTACATCACAAAGGCTGTCACACAGCCTTTGTGATTATACAGTTATACAGTACCTCTCAAAACTATTTACCCTATTTGTACTTTTCCACATTTTATTGTGTTACAACATGAAATCAAAATTAATATAATAAGGAGTTATGGCCACTGATCAATAAAAAAGTCAATATTGCTGAAGTGAAAACTAAGATAAGATCTGCAAACTGTTTCAAATTGATAACAAATATAAAACAGAAAATAATGTATTGCATAATATTTAACCCCTTTGCTAAGACACACATGAATACGCTGTGGTGCTGCCAATTGTCTTAGTGAGTAGTTTGATGGTGTCTACCTTTGTGCAATAAAGGTGTTTCACATGATTTCAAGTTAAATGCACCAATGCATTTAAAATGCATCTCTGGGAGGTCCCACGGTTGGTTTGTACAATAAAAAACTGTGTCATGAAGACAAAGAAACATTTAAAGCGAATCTTGAATAAGGTTCTGCAAAAGCATCAATCAAGTGTAGGATAGAAAAACATTTCCAAGGTGTTGAATATCCCCCAGGAGACAGTAAAGTCCATTATTTTGAAGTGGAGAAAATATGGCACAAATGTTAATCTGTTTAGAACAGGTCAATCTCAAAAATGTAGTATCCAGGCTAGAAGGACACTAGTCAGGGAGGCTCCAGTTGGCTTATGGCAGCTCTAAAAGAGTTACAGTCTTCCACGGCTGATCTGGGAGACACTGTGCACACTGCAACAATAACCCGGGGGCTTTGCAAAGGGGGCCAAAAGAAAGCCATTGTTGAAACAAACTCAATAAATCTCGTGTAGAGTTTGCTTGAAGGTATGTGAGAGACTGAGACAAAGTGGATGATGAAGATTGCACATCACCTTAGGAGCATCATCCCTACCATGAAACGTGGCGGCAGCATCATGCAATGAGGATGCTTCTCTGTGTCAGGGCCTGGATGGCTTGGGAAGATAAAGGGCCGAACAGATACAGCAAAGTACAGAGAAATACTGGAAGAAAACCTGCTGATGTCTGAAAGTAACAGCTGGTGTGCAGCAACTGCAAAAAAGTGCAATCTGAAGTTAACTAACATGCAGTTCACTTGCTGGCAGAAGAAGGAACAGTTTTTATCACCACAATGCATCACAGATTTAAAGGCGCCGCCTGACAAAAATGATCCACCCAAACATGCCCTATGTCTCTGTCTGTCTGTCTGTCTGTCTGTCTGTCAAGCTGTCTTTCACTTTCTCTTGTCTTTGCCCAAGACTGCTGTCACTGAATGATGAACTGAGGGTATACTGCAGACTGATCATTAAAACACAGATAGCTGATGTGGGGAGTGATGGAAATAAGAATTTTGTCCAAATGTAGCTGGAGCTTCTGAATCTCATACTCAAAATCTATTATCTGGCACCTGTAATCTCGTGTTTTATCAAATGTTTCCCCGACCATGCCTCTAAAAATATCCAAGAGGCGTTATCTGTTAAACTAACCAAAGCTGTGCAGATACTATGAGACCAAAAGTAATTATGAAATGCACGTGTGTTTGTGCGTGCGTGCGTGCACACACACAAAGCCTGTGGCTGGGATGTGTGTAGTCCTTTATAGATGTTCATTAGGCACCTCAGATAGATGTTCTGGAAGAGTGGGAGATGAGTCCCGGTCATGTGTGAGGCCTTGCAGTCATTTGCCATGCTCTTCTCATACCAGTATGTGTTACTGCTGGAGAGGATGCTGTTGATGGTGCAGTGATTGGAGTATTTGGAGAGGACCCAGGGTGATGTGCCAAACTTCTCTAGTATCCTTAATGAGTAGAGATGCTTTTTGTGATGCCGAGAGTCCATGAATAGTCCCCTGCTATGTAAATATAGTCCCCTGCTATGAAGTTGAGGGAAATTTTGTTGTCCTAGTATCACAATACCAGCATGCTAACCTCATCCCAGTAGACTGACTAATCGTTCTTGTTTATCAGGCTTACAACCGCAGTGTCGACGGCAGTTTGATGATGAAGTTGGTGCAGTCAAGCATCTTGAAGCACTTCCTCAAGGCAGGTGTGTAACGGGGCCACCAAGGTTTAATTAGCTACTGAGATGGTGGTGATCTCTTTGAAGCGAATGGGAGCTAAACCCTGGTTCAGGGACATGTTGAAGATGTCTCTGAAGACATCTGCTGGCTGGTTGGCATATGCTCCGAGGACATGACCAGGGATGCCATCTGGGCCAACTTTGTGAGCCTCCACATAATTGAGAATGTCCCTCACATAAGCCACATGAGAAAGAGCACCTGCTTATCCGGAGAAGCAAGAGCCTTCTTGTACAGCTAATTAGTGTCCGCCTCAAACTGAACATAAACGTGTTAAGCTCATGGCTACCTAATCATCCCCTGCTTCCTCAATAAAGTAATACACTTAATAATAACAATAATGTCAATTACTATAGTATGTCAATTACTATAGTAAATGTATGAAATCAAAAGGTATTCTGTATTCTGTAAGTCACTTTGGACAAAAGCTAAATTAGTCAATAATGTAAAATAAAGATCTGTTCCAGATTTTCCCACTAGATGTCAGACACAGTCTCTCTGTCACAACATACAATTCATAATGATCATGCACAAACTTGTGAGCATTTCTTGTGAGTGAACATTTCTCTGCCAACCAATCCTCTATTAGAACTCTGAGTACCGTATTTTAAATATTTTTTCCCCCTTCCCTAATATTTTCATATTAATTGTATCTTTGGCCCTGTCTCATCTCAGCAACTCACAGCAGATTCCTTACAGTTGATGTTTGCAGCTAGCATGCCTAAGAATCTGCGCCAAGCTTTTTACCACACTGCTTTTCCTAGCAGGAAGTCATGTAGGTTAATGGGTCAGAGGGAAAGCTCACTCACCTAATGACCTCAGCATTGCCGGTGCCTATGGTGCCTGGGTAATTGCAACACAAAACTAGAGCACATTGTAGCCTGCAACCCCCTGCTGACACGAGCAAACCAGGCCTAATGTTTTGGCATCCCAGTCAGGCTTGAACCTCATAATACCTTTCTTAGTTCCGCAGTAATGTTTGAGTGTGGGTTAAACCTACTCAACCTTACCAGTTTCAACTCTCCACTCAGAAATCACTGAACCATTGATTTATAGATTGGATAAACCAATTTCTCCCAACTTAGTGACACACAGGGCCAGAATTTGTGAATACGTTGTTTAACCACCTTCCAAGTCAGTTTATTAATGATCCTCTATCCTAGACAACAAAATTCTGAACAGTTATCTTCAATGATCACTAAATCAAAAGAAGGTCTTTGTTGTACCCTGTACCATGACTAACTGAATACTGCTTACAGGGGAAGGACACAGATGTATAATTTTCTTGTTTGAAAGAACTGTCCCTTCACATGTCAATGCAGGTGGAGGAAAGGGAATGTCAGAGAAAAGTCTCTTTAGGCCAATTGAGATGCACCCAGATGAGTCATTCTGCTACCAGTCTTATCCCATTTCTCTTCTAATCCACGATAGTTTGCACCCTGGGCTCCAAATACATTTGCAATGTGTCCTTTCTTTCCTTTCTCCCGTCCTCTCTCCCTCTCTTTTTTGAGGTAATCCCCGTTTTGACATTAATGATAATCTTTCTTGCTCAAAGCTCTCACACTTTCACCCCCTTTATGCGTTGGATCAGTAAAATCCTACACAGAAGGGAAAGGGGATGGATTCCTTTAGAGAGTATTTAAACAGCCATTGACTGCTTGCTCACTGGTTTGGGTGCCAGTGTTTCTAAGCCTTGGCTCATTTCGCACACCAGAATCCAGCATGCCTGGCTAAAGCTGAGATAGACCCGATTGGTCTATACAATCTTCCCCCTCATCCATTCATCCTCACAGAAGACATAGGACACTCAACCCAGGTGACTGTTGTATGAAGGTCGGAGACCTATATCAGGAGAACCTGTGAGCATTGTAGGATCTATATGTCATATCTGGTAACCTGATGAAAACTTCTGTGAAGGCTGGACTTGTTTGTTTAGTCCAGGGTATTTAAAGCACTGGGAGAAATGTACTGTTGTCTGGATTCCTTCTCATCTCTGGTTAGGAAATGCCATCATAATAAAGGAACTGTTAAGTAGCCCTTTTGAAAGGCCTAAAATAGGTCTAAAGTGCCTTTTCTAACATCTGAAAATGCAACTCTGTGTCACCTAGCAGGTGTAATCTTTCCTAGCACCAAGTTGAACCCCACAGTCTAGGTTTAAGCCCACAGTTGACGAGTGGCCGGGAAGCTCCATTGGTCAGCATCTCCCAGGGAGGGGTTGGCATAGTCACCAGGAATTTCTTGGTCGCATCAAACTCTTGTGAATTTTTCTCATGGCCAAGGCGCCTGCCAAGCCAACAGAGGTTGTCAGGTGAGTGAGTGTGCCCTCAAACGCGTCTACCCGTGTGACCTTCTAGTTGGAAGAGTAGTTTGAAAGAAAAGCATTTGAAGTGGATACCTTAAATACCAAGGCTTGGCAACATTTTAAACTCTTCCAAATCCACTGGAAGTTGTTGAGAGGAAACAGAACCAAAGATGCAGTTGGATAAGACAACATTGGGTAAGGGGGGAAAAAACTGACAGCAACACACTGCATAGTTAATACGAGAATGTCTTGAGTTCCATGCAATGCAGATGTTTATGCCGTGCGTGGGGGTGAAGCTGACAGAGTGTACGTGTGGGCTTTGTGTCCTCTCTGATTGTACAAAGCCTTCCTGGTTGCCTGTCCAAGTCCCTGGCTGCCTGTCGTTGTCATGGCAACGGTGCAGAAAGCACGTGGTTCTGTTAACACTTCAGGGAGCTGTAAAGGCTCTGGTAGGCTGTTCCAACAAACAGTTCAAAGTTACTGTGACTAATAGAATAACTGAGTCATGTATTTGTAAGAGGGAATGACGACGGAAAGTACTATTCTGACGTCCTTCCTGCTCTTCATTTTCCACAAGTCACTCCATGCTGTTGTTCCCAAGATATTCACACTTTCTAGGTAGTAGATGGCTTGAAATATATAAATATCTTAATGATTTTTCAAGACAGACAAAGTGTGTTCCAGAACTTCCAGAGGACCAGTAGTAAGTGGAATATTCTGTATATAGTGAAGAGGTATTCCTCTTCACTTTCTCTTCACAGATTTTTTGTTGCTGGCCTTGATTGTTCCATGAAGGCAAACAGTGTGTCCAATCAACTATTTATTTACTGGAGGTGGAGCTTACGATGTGTGCCTGACCACTCAAACCAAAAATAGTCAACTAACGTATTGTACTCATATAGGTGACATCAAAATGATATTGTATAGAGTCATCTATGACTGGATAGTCTCTGACCAATGGGAGTAAAAAGCAAATGACACATTTTCAAAATGTCACTTTTCCCTATGTGGCTACTGGTAATCCTTGTCTGCAGATTGAAGGTCACTTTTAATAGTGAGCTGTGCACTGTGAGCTGTGGAAAGTGAACATCCTGGTTAAACAGCAACAGGTTACAGGCCTCCCTCATCTTCATCAGCATCTATGTCTTCAGAGAATGTGTTGTCTTCGGGTCCCATGTAGCTCAGTTGGCAGATCGTAGCACTTGTTGTGAGTTTCATTTCTACAGTTGGCCAGTACAAAAATGCAGTCACTACTGTAGGTTGCTCTGGATAAATGTAAATGCCTCTTTAATGTCAATTTGCGTAAATAATTGATGAACATTTACTTATAAACATTTCCTTAAATTTTACTTTTCACGCTTAAGGCCTTACCTCACATCAACTCCCCCGGAAAGCTTGGGAATGTTGAGAGACATCTGCTGAATAACATCACAGGTGTCATAATATCTGGCAAAATAACATTAGCTTAGTCCTAAGCTCTCATAGAGGCTATTTAATATCTAGCTATGTTTTGTCTTTGTTTCTAAGAACAATTAGTTGAAAGAATTGTCTTTCTGTGGAGACTGAATGTAGTCTGAATGATGATCTTTGGTCCTCACAAGTATAATAAAACAAGGACACACACAAACAGATTACAGACATATCTCTTTATTGTCCCAGACATATCCAGGTATCAGTAGCTTCTGCTGTCTCTGCTTCAAAAAGAGGTTCTTCTAATAGTGCCTTCTAAGGAGGGAAGCCCATAGAGGTGTTCTCTCCAGGGACACACTGTGAATCTCGGCTCCAAAAATAGAGCACTCCCCCTCTCTCCATCTCTCATCTCCAGGCATCTGTCAGTTCAGTTGACACTGCAGGAGACATGACACAAAAGTAGACACACCAGTCAAAAGAGTCGGGTCAGGTAGGGTCAGATTGCGTCAGGTAGGGTCAGGTAGGGTCACATCGGGTCAGGTATGGTCAGATCGGGTCAGGGAGAATTTTATGGCTATGAAAACCTTTTATCCATAGGTGTAACCAGACTGCATTTACCACTTTGATTATTATATTGTGTTGAGGGACTAGAGAACATTTAGACTCATGTAAGGTTGTGTCTATACACAAGGTCATGCTGGACTGTGTGTGATTCTGGTCTAACAATACATTTGGGAAGTCTGGACAAAGATGGTAAAAACTGACAATTTGAGCGCCCAAATATTTTTTTAACCAGTTCCCACAAGGGTTAGGTTTAGGGCAAAACTTACTAAACTCTAGGTTTTGTTTTAGAATTTGAGTTAGTTTTAGATTTAGGCATTAGGGGTTTGGTTTAGCTGTTAGGATTGAGATATTTTTAAAGATATCACATCTCCCCTACCAGTTCGCATGAAACTCATTTCTCAGAACTTTCTGTAAGAAGGAACCCGAAAAACCATAATCCCTAAAAAGCCTTTTTTCCGCTATTGGTTTGTGCTAGATCATGTGGTGAAAATCACAATTCTGTCAGTTTTCCTATTAGCCCAGTTGGAACTAAAGCCTGTCACCATGAATTGGCCTTGCTTGATAGCTGGTATTGGACAAGAACCGAGAAGGCTGGTGAGTGGGTTACAAATGGTACAAGTGATCTTACGAAATTACAACTCCGGAAAAAATTAAGAGACCACTGCACCTTTTTCTTTCCTTTCCAAAAATTTGAAAAGGAAGGTTTTGAGTGAGGAACAGAAGGGTTAAAATTAAGAGACCACTGCAAATTGAACGCTTCTGTTCCTCACTCAAAACTTTCCTTTTCAACTTTTTTGGAAAGGAAAGAAAAAGATGCAGTGGTCTCTTAATTTTTTTCCAGAGCTGTATGTCACTGTTATGATTTCTGATATTTGTCTGCAATTCCACAATTTTTTTAATAAATGCTAGCTGTATTTTGGATTATCCTAATGAATAATGGTAGAGCAAAATAAAAAACAAAATTTCAAAAAGTTTAAAGGCTACTACAAAATTGGATCCGGTTGGAAAATACACCAGTGTTCAACACCATCACTGTAGTTGACACTGTGCTCTGGGACAGACTGCGGCATGACTAGTCGGAGGATACTGGCATTGACAGCTGCAATGAAATACAAACATTTATGACCAGCACAGTAAGCCATGTTTTATTTTTGTTAATACACATTCACAGTTGCATGTTTTTTAACAAATCTGCCACTCGCACACAACATTTCTTCTCTGAGTAACTTTTTGAAAGTCAGTAGGTATAATTAAAGGGGGTTAATGACTGATTAAAGCACGGTAATAGAAAAGCTATTACTAGAAATAGCTAGAAAAGTACTTGACGTAATTAATTGAAACACTACCTGCACTAACTGCATGTTAACTGACAGGCCATTTCACTCGAAGTACAAACATTTTAAAGCAACATCAACCCAATTACACTGATTTACACTTAAACCGGTAACGTAACTCCAAATGTGGCAAATCGTTAGGATGGTAATGATACATGCTTTAGCTCCTGACATAACTATTTGTTTTTAGGTTATGTACAGCCACCTCAGTGCCAAATTTGGTGCATGTATCACATAAGTACTTTTTAAGATAGGGATAGAGATTATTTTTTAATTCATCCTTATTGACATAGGCTTCAGGGTAAATGGTGGCGTGTGTTTGTAACTATTCACCTGACTAAGGATTCTACGGTTAACAGTGGTTTTAAGATTGGTAGGTTACCAGCATCTGGTCCATAAACTAATGGTAGTTATGAGAGAATAGTATGACTTGGGTGTGATTCTCTGCATCTGAGTATGTCAGGGTCGATCTCTTGATCTGGTTTAAAGTTTGCACATGCTATATGTTTTTTCTCATTTAAAAAAAAACTGTTATATCACATCACTAATAGAGCCAGGCTGCATTTGACACATAGCTATCTACTGTAGCTAAAGCTGAATGTACTCTGCCTACAGTGAATTATTTCCCTGTAATTAGCCTTCGCCAGGATGATAAGATGTTAATTCCCTGCCATTAATGATTTTTAGCACCGACTTTGCTGATAGCAACTTGATTAAGTTGTACTTACTATTATTGGGTTGTATAGTTGTCCTACTTACCTATCTTAAGATGAATGCACTAAAAGTGGCATTGACTCAGTGTCTGCTAAATGACAGCATTGTAAATGTAGCCTAATTCAGTCATAGCCATTTGACCCTGACAGCAATACCGTAGGTGTGGAGTTGACCAACCTCCATCCATGCACAAAGTTCATTAAAAATAACATTACTAATGTTTTGTGAGTGTGAATGTGTGTATGTTATTTTGTGTATGTGTTTTTGTATCCATGAATACCAGATGCTTTGGCATTCATCAGCTAGGTGTTGACCAGAAATGTGTTTGAAGCGTCTGTCCCTACTGAACCGTGGAATAGCTTTGATGGCCCTACTTCACAGGGTGAGAAACAGATCTAAATAGACTGGCCTGTACAGGTCTGTTTACAGATGCTCATGATAAAAGGTGTTGGAGTGTTTTACTTGCTCTTTCACAGCTTATTTTGCTACTCCCTCTGGTTTATCCTTAGATTATTAGTAGAGTGAAGATGGTGTGAAACACTGTAATCAATACACATGTCAATAAAAAAGACATATTAACACATATATAAAAACTTATCATTAAAAGTGCTGCTCTTCCCTCCATCCCTCCCTCTTCTTCCCTCTCTCCATCCCTCCCTCCCTTCCTCCTTCTTCTTTCCTCCCTCGCTCCCTGAATCCTTTAATCAATGCTTAAATCCAGGGGCTAAAGACAGACTCCTGACTCCACAGTCCCTCCACTCCAGTTACATCTGAATCTAGTCTGGTAGAGTTTCCTTTCATCTTATCCTTCTCCATCTGCTGTCTGCTTTAACCTTTCAAGACAGTATAGGTCAAAGCAAGTGTAAAGAATTTACAAGCAGGTTTACTTTCACCGCAGTAGATATGCACTTCACCCTGCATCCTCTGAGACTTGGTGATTCTGTAATAGTTACCATGGCACTGTGGGTTCATCCTTCCTAGCATAGCCAGATAGTGACTGAGGTGTAGAGGGGATTGAAAAGCCAGCAGGGAGCGCTACTCCGCTGCAGAATTGGTTATATATCACCGAGATGACGCTTTGGTACCTTTGGCTCCCATAAACCCAACAGAGTTTTCTAAAAGTGTGTGTGCCTTTGTGTTTGTGCACACATGCTTGCGTGTGTGTGTGGTTTTATTCTTTCTGTGTGCTCATGTATGTGTGGGTTTGTGTTTGCGCGCGTGTGGGTGTGGGTGTGGGTGGGTGTGTGTGTCTCATGGTCCAACCCTGCATCATCCCATAGTGTCCCAGCAGACCCCACTGTGAGGACTGTATAAGAAAACATGACTTATGAAAGCTGCAGAGTTTATTTAACCTTTAACCAGCCCACTGTTATACTGTCACGGCTGTTAAAACGCTTACCTTAGTCACTGCTTCATGTTTGTTTTTGCAGACTGAGTTCTACTCTGTCCATTAAGGAAATTACAATTAATTTAATTAAGAAATTCTCATTGGATGAAAAAGGCCATCAGTTCATAAATTAAATTAAACATCAATTAACTTTATTATTCTGTTTTAATCTCTCTTGCTAATTGTTTTCATATTTTGATTGTCAATAAAGCAATGCTATAATTAGAACCAATCAAATCAACACTCTGAGTCATTACCCAATGAACAGCATAATTGATAGACTTATCGTGCTTTAGCAATAATACCTTTAGTGTCAGGAAACCCAGTGTTTCAGTTCCTCCACCCACCTCACTAAGCTTCCCATTGGATTAGATCTAATGGGGACTGATGGTATGTAACCCCTTCTATATTCCATTCATGGTAAGAGGCTTCATGCTTACTATGCTGTGGGGTGGCTGGGAGAGAATAGAATTCCAGTGGGCATCTACAATCCTGTTTCCAAAAAAGTTGGGACGCTGTGTAAAATGCAAATAAAAACAGAATGCAATGATGTGCAAATCATTTATCCCTGTATATAGTTGAAAACACTACAAAGACAACATATCAAATCTTGAAACTGGGAAATATTATTGTTTTTGGAAAAATGCATGCCCATTTTGAATTTGATGCCAGCAACACGTCAAAGTTGGGACATTTTTGAAACGTGTTGTGACTTCTTGGGAGCAAGAAGACTGAAGGTACAATATATAGGTAAGCAGATCAGCAGTGAAATGTCCCTTTTATTGTAAGGGCCAAACATTATTCATTCAGTACATCTTCAGCATGGCTCCTTTTGAAGAGCAGCCCAACGTGGTAAAGCTAATCATCAACCGGAAATGATGTCCGGTGCTTCATCAACTTCAGACCCATATGCTCTGGATAGATATTATCTGCTGTCATTGCAATGCTGCCTTCGATCTCGTCTATTGTTAGCTAGGATGAGTCAGGTGGCGTGACAGTGTGTGACTGGTAGATTGCTTGGCTAAACATTAGTTGTCACGGGTGGTTTCATGAGGTAGATTGCAAGACTAAACATTGGTTGTAGTTGTCACAGGAGTGGTTTTATGAGGTAGATTGCAAGACTAAACACTGGTTGTATTTGTCACAGGTGTGGTTTCATGAGGTAGATTGCATGGCTACATATTGGTAGTAGTTGTCACAGGGGTGGGTTTATGAGGTAGATTGCTTGGCTAAACATTGATTGTAGTTGTCACAGGAGTGGTTTTATGAGGTAGATTGCATGGTTACATATTGGTAGTAGTTGTCAGAGGGGTGGCTTTATGAGGTTGATTGCATGGCTACATATTGGCAGTAGTTGTCACTGGGGTGGGTTTATGAGGTTGATTGCTTGGCTAAACATTGATTGTAGTTGTCACAGGAGTGGTTTTATGAGATAGATTGCATAGTTACATATTGGTAGTAGTTGTCACAGGAGTGGTTTTATGAGGTAGATTGCATGGTTACATATTGGTAGTAGTTGTCACAGGGGTGGTTTTATGAGGTAGATTGCATGGTTACATATTGGTAGTAGTTGTCACAGGGGTGGTTTT
>JACXGI010005610.1:0-26575 GCA_016801175.1 Esox masquinongy | reverse complement strand
ACAAATGACTCATTAAAACACAAATGTGTGTGCGTGTGCATGTGTGTGTGTAAAAGAGAGAGAGTGGGAGCCTGTGGGCCTGTAAGATAGAGAAAGGAAACCTCATCTGCTCTTTATGTGGCAAGAGGACGTTGAGAGAAAGAGAGACTGATTAAGACATTGAGAGAGAGAGGCAGGCAGGCAAGCATAGGAGAGAACAAATGTTTTTGTTTTTGACCATCCTTGTTACGTTTCTTTTGACGATGATATTGTTTTACTTTCAATGTCAGTAGTTTATTCTACGTTCAGAGACAGAACACCACTCAACACTTCGAATAACTAGGTTTTCATCCTATTGGCAAAAGTTTCACATATTAATATGCAAAATTCTGCATAAACAAAATTTGGCCATATTCCCACCAGTGGTGTGTGGATGTTGAAATCCAGGCCAGGGCCTATGGAACAATGTCAACATCTCTTCAGACTGCTTACTGGGGATCCAGTAATAGGCTTAGTGAGTGAGTTAATAAAGACAAAACATGGAATCCTTTGATTGACCATTAGATGGTTGACATAACAGAAAGGTATGAATGTGGACATTTCCTTGTATAAAAACTGGGTTTCAGTACACAGTATATTTCTATATTTTTTATATTTGAATTACAAAATTCTTTGTAGCACTGATTGTGGATGGGTGTGTAACCTTGTGATGTGGAAGCACTGTTGCTCTTCTCCACTCTCTGTGAGTCCTAAAGGGGTGAACCTTAACAGACAGTCTAACACTTAGGGATGTTTAGGTACATACACATCTTTTCAAAATGTCCTATTGTTCCCCTTTAAAATCCTGGGGGCATTTATCAAGCGTGCATACACAAATCTGTGCCTAAACCATGTGTGCAATCATTTCTATGTAAAATGTGGGATTTATCAACATGAATCTTTGCTCGAGAATGTTAAAGACAACCATGACTAAGCACATGCCCAAATGCCAAGTGGTGGAATAAGGCAACTGGTTCAGAAATGTATACGAGTTAATGTATGATGAAAATATATTTTGGCACTGAAGAATCATGAAAAAGTATTTTATAAAATGTGTTCATTACATTTTCTGAAAAATAATTCAATATTCTTTATAATAATAATAAGAATAATGTTTTTCCATTGGATCTGTCATGGAACGCTTCTTAGTGAGTGGCACCGAGATATTGTCCGGCATACACAAAAGAGTGGTTATTAAGAGTTTCAGCTTAAAAACAATAGTAAGTGTTAGATGTTACAAAAGCACATTTAACTTCAAATCTAAACATTTTTTATTCAATCAGAACCTTATGTAGGCTATGATTTCTATGATCTCATTCTTGAAGTGAGGTTATCTACACAGTTTACACCCAAGATTTTGAAAATCACTATTCAATATTTAATCCAAATCATGTTGGTACCAGTGAGTCTGATGTTATGTATATAGCGTGGTCCTATTAATCACAGTGATGAGTGTAGAAGGGGGTGTTGGTGACAAAGCAGATGGCAGTATGGTAAAAAACATCTATTTTATTGAGGGTTTATTTTTTTGCTACAAGAATATAGACTAAATCGCCCTAGTAGAGGACAGGCAGAATTGTAATTGTGTATACTTGGCAGAATGGGTGAAGGAAGCCTTGCTGCAGAACAAGAAAACCAATTCTGGATTTAACTTTGCATTGTAGGTGGGTGTGATATTAACATTATCTATATACGAAGAGAATAGGGTCAGACCAAGAATGCAACCTTGAGGAACACCCATAGATACTACCAGAGGTGTGAACAGCTGGCCTTCAGGTTTGAAACCTTTTTAAATCAGGCCAGACCGTCCTCTGAGAACCTTAGGTCACTGAGTCTGCTAGGATGTGATGGTGGAAAGAGTCAGGGACATTAGCCAACTCAGTAAAATAATCGCACAACGCTGCTTTTTATCTAAAGGAGAATTAAGGTTGTTTATTACTGAGGTAAACCCATGGCCAACTATGAAACGACTGAACTACAGAAAACTGTTCTTGGTTTATTACTGAAGACTGCTATTTTTTTTAATTCTATTTTCTAATTCGATGTTTTATTATTATGATGTTTTATTGTTGTTTATTGTTTTTATTCTAGTATTTGTTTTTATTCTGTTGTATTTTTATATTTCTCTTTTTTTTTGTAAAGCATGATGAATTGCTTCTGTGTATGAATTGTGCTATATGAATAAACTTGCTTGCTTACTTACACAGTTTCCTTAGCAATGAGAATATAACTGTAATGTTAATGCTCTCTAAAAGTTATCAAATATTATTCCAAACCACCCCTTGACTCACAGTCCTCTTTGGCTGATGCTTACTGCTTCATCCACTAATAGTTTTCATGTGTTTACAGCTGAAGTTAGAAGCACTTTAGCACCGAGTGACAGATGGACAAAAATAGATGGAATGGTTGGGTTGTTGAGAGGAGACAAGATGGCCTGGGTTGCTGCCAGCATGGCAAACATACTCTTCAGCCCAACTTTGGATGCTGTGATGGATAGAGGGAGCAGTGCATGATAGACAAAGCGGGATAAATGGAGATACAGGAGGTGGATGTTGCAGATGTTTGTCTGGATGTGTGTCTGACTACACAGGACATACATTTTCCAAAAATGTTTCTGCTCTTTCATTCAGAATTAATCCTACTGGTATTTTCATGGTTTAATTCTGTAGTAACTGCAGTAAAAAATCTATTTAGATTTTGAAAACTTTTGCTACAAATGAGCCTTGTCACAGTACTATAATCGGCTTTCAAACGAGCTCTACTCAGCAGCCAAAAATATGAACAACAAAGGAGAATCCATGAGCCAGCTCCATGGTGGCAGATAGACTTTGTCAGATTTTGCATAGTCTGTGTACAGTTGTCACAACATAAATGTAAAAAATTCCAAACTTTTGAGAAACTTCAGAAAAGGTTTTCACACTTAACTCCAGGGACAACCAGTTCAATGTCCTCTAGGGATAATGAAATAGAGTGATGACTTTTCTAATTTGAGCTTTTTTTATTACTTTCGCCCTTTTTTTACTGTAAATACAAAGAAGTATTAAGTTGATAAAAAGTAAAAAGAATATCTTGGTTTGTCCAAAAGGTAACTTATATCTTGTAATATCTCATAAGAAGTACTTATAGGTCATTTCTTTAAAAGACAAGGAAATCCAGTGCTTCCTCACCATCTGGGAACAAATTGACTGTGATTGCAAGAAAATCTTTGACAAAAACAAGTCTTGTGAGAAAATCTCTGATGAAACTTCATCTTTCAGCATGATAATGACACTGCAAAGACGATTAAGAACTACTTGTGTGGAGGTCTGCAGATGGAACAGTCATTAGATTGGGCCCCGACCTCAACACAACTGAAGATGTGAGGGATCAGTTGGACATGCAAAAGAACAAAAAGCAGCGACATTCATAAGAAGAGTTAATCCTGTAAAAGCTTAGAATGTATCACAGGACAACTTGGCAGAATTACATGACAGTTTACCGAAACCCATTGCTTCCAAACGTACATTTTAAACAGAGACTACACCAAATAGTGGCTTGTAAACCATACCACCTTCTGTTGGTGTCATTAGACATGCTGTTTGAGGATCCAAGGGGCGGAGCCACACGCTGTTTGAGGATCCAAGTGGCGCAGCCACACGTTGCTTGAGGATCCAAGGGGCGGAGCCACATGTTGCTTGAGGATCCAAGGGGCGGAGCCACATGCTGTTTGAGGATCCAAGAGGCTGAGCCACATGCTGTTTGAGGATCCAAGGGGCCGAGCCACACACTGTTTGAGGATCCAAGAGGCGGAGCCACATGCTGTTTGAGGATCCAAGGGACGGAGCCACACGCTGTTTGAAGATCCAAGGGGTGGAGCCACATGCTGTTTGAAGATCCAAGGGGCGGAGCCACACTGTTCAAGGATCCAAGGGGCAGGGCCACATGCTGCTCGAGGATCCTAGGGGCAGATCTACTCGTCTCTGACCTGGTTGATGTCACAACTACTTTGAGGTTAATGAGAACTGCTTCATTAGGAACCCCTCCCAATTAACTATGTCATTAGAAGATTAGACAGGTTATTATGCGCTTTAAAATGTGTCTGGCAGAGGGATCTAAAGCCTTCCCAGTGGACAAAAAAGTTTGCAATGACATCATGGTTAAAGTTAAGACTGCTGGATGTACATCTAAAAACCCCAAATATAAATGATTATTTGCACAAAGTCCTGAATAGGGATTCTCAGCTCCATGCCCGGGCACCCAGAGTACTGCTGGACATATATTCTACCTGGTAGTTAATTAGTTTCACCTGGTGTCCCAGGTCTAAATCAGTCCATGATTAGAGGGCAGTACTCCAGGTGCCGAGGGCTGGAGTCGAGAGCCACTGGTCTAGAGACACTATTAGTAACGTTATTGTCAGCCTCACAGGGAGGACAGGTGAGAGGATGGAACAATGGTGCCGTCTTTACCCTGGGCCAGGCTGTATGATGATGATAAATGCTGAGTGGATTCTCGTCTACTCTCTTGCCAATTTAACCACTGTTCCTCAGCCCAGAATAAACCGCCTGGCTGCGCATGATGTCATCAGTCTTCCGCCTTCTATGGAATCAGCAGATAGGAAAGAAAAGTTTGGGGGTATGAGCTGCAACTAGCCTGGAGTGTATAGAGAACGAATGCATGTGCAGAACATGATCCACACATGCAAAGTAGCTTCTGTATCTTTATTGAAAGAGATACATATTCTCTAAAGGTCAGAGAAAAGACTGATCCGCAGCCATTCAGTTAATTAAATTGGCTAGTTAGTGTCAGAAACACAGTTGATCTTCTAAGCCTCTCTTGCAGTTCTCTCCATCCATACAAAAATGGTTGGAGATAATGTATGTTGGGCATATGGTCCATGTAGCTGGGTTAGTAGGGCATGTTACTTGCATCACCTGGGTTACAGATTTTATTACTATTCGGGGCCAGTATGAAATTGTTTTCACTCAGTACATTCTAGCATATTGAAAAAATGTTGAACAATGCAAGTTGAATTGCTTTGGAGGTGGGAAAATTGAGCTATAGGATATTATCTTTTTACTTCAGATAGATCTTTTAGTGCCAAACATTTTCGGAAGCTATATTCTGATTGACTTGATTCATTTTTTCCTGTGAAAAGGCTGCACAGCTGTTGTTTCTTTGCTTTGAAGACATAAATAGTTCCTTAATTTAGTCCTTAGAAGTTAAAACAGAAGGAGATACTGCAGTCACAGCCCACCAGGTAGAGAACAGGACATTTGCATTGGGTTTAATGCACCATATCAACATAAAATACACTGAAAGCATTGAAATCTTTCTCAGATGCAACGGAGTGCCTTTTTAATCAATGTTCTTCCTCTGAGAAAGAGACACACTGGCGTGCACATACACATGTATAGACACACACTCCTAAGTGGGTGGCCAAATATGCTTGTATTTAATTGCTCTCTCCCATTTAAAGGTTGGATGGCTAATTGGGGTTTTGTAGTAGCAGTAGGCAACAACAGAAACTTTTTAGCTTTATATGTGTGGGTGTTTTTGTGTGTGAAGGCATGCATTTGTGCATGGCTGCGTGGTGTGTGCTAGCTATGATGAATAGCTCAGTCGTCAGAGAGCCCAGACCTTGACAGAAGCAGATAGGTGAGATGAATTAGAAACCCAAGCATTGTCCCAGAACTCATTAGACTTCTACTGTTCACCAGACACACAGCTCTATATTATTCTAGGTTTCTGTACATTATACTACACTGAACCACAATACTCTGCAGGATACTACTCTACACTACACTGAACCTCAATACTCAGCATGACACTACACTACACTGAACCTCAATATTCTACACTACACTGAACCTCAATACTCTACACTACACAACACTACTCGTCACTCCACTGAACCTCAATACTCTGCATGACACTACACTACACTGAACCTCAATATTCTACACAACACTACTCGTCACTACACTGAACCTCAATACTCTGCACGACACTACACTACACTGAACCTCAGTACTCTACACTACACTACTCTACACTACACTGAACCTCAATACTCTGCATGACACTACACTACACTGAAACTCAATATTCTACACAACACTACTCGTCACTACACTGAACCTCAATACTCTGCACGACACTACACTACACTGAACCTCAATAAGCTAAACTACTCTACATCTCACCAAACCTCAGTATTCTATACTACACTGCTCTACGCTGAACCTCAATACTCTACTCCACCCTACTCTACTCTAAACGAAGCGTCACTACACTACTCTACACTGAACCTAAACACTCTACACTACACTATATACTCTACATTACATTACTATACACTACTCTGAACCTCAATACTCTACTCTACACCACACTGAAGCTGAATAATCTACCCTACACTACTCTACACTGAACCTCAACACACTACATTACTCCACACTAGACTGAACCTCACTTCTTTGCATTACACTACACTACGCCCCATTACACTAGATTGAACCTTAATACTCTACACTACAGTACTCTACACTACACTGAATCTCAAAACTCTACCCTACACTACTCTACACTGAACCTAAGCACACTACAGTACTCAGTAGACTGAACCTCACTTCTCTACCCTACATTACACTACACCACTCTACACTAAACTGAACCTCTATGCTCCACTACACTAGACTACTCTACTCAATACTCTATACTCTACATGGAGCCTCAATACTCAACACAACACTAGACTGAAACTCAATTCTCTACATGACATTCCTCTACACTACATTAAACCTCAATGCCCTACACTATACTGAACCTCAGTACTCTACACTACACCTAACGGCACCGCATGTCAATACTCTACATTACACTAAACTGGACCTCAATACTCTACACTACTCTGCAGTAGATTGAACTACACTACTCTTCACAGCTCTGCACCACACAAATCTACTCAACACAACTCTACATGACAGAAAACAAAACAACTCTTCAATACTCTACACCATACAACTTTACGCAGCCTGTATAAAAGCTGGAGTGGATGTATACAGAGAGGAACTTGTGGTTCCTGGTGTGGTTGCTGGTGTTGTTCTTGGTGTGGTTTCTACTGTGGTTGATGGTGTGGTACGTGATGTGGTACCTGATGTGGTTCTTAGTGTGGTTCTTGGTGTGGTGCTTGGTGTGGTTGTTGGTGTGGTTCTTAGTGTAGTTCTTAGTGTGGTTCTTGTTGTAGTTCTTGATGTGGTGCTTGGTGTGGTTCCTTCCTGATATTGTTTCTATCTAAAACTGTGAGTGAAGGATGTGGGTAGAGAGACCAAGATAATAAGCATAGTGCTCTGCTACTGTTCACCCCCCCCCCCCCAGAGTGAACCGCCTAGCTGCACGTGATGTCATCTCCCCCCCACCCCGGGATGGATAAAGTCCTGTTCTATTCTAAGAGAGGTAGCAGATTGACTTGCGCTGCATTATCCATTGCTCCCTCTAAGGCGGCCTCTCTTCTTCCTGCACTCTGTCCCTTCCAGCCTCCATCAGCCATGAGTTCATGGACATCTCTGGGTTGTCTGGAACAGGAAGTGTGTAGCAGAGTAGATGAATAGCATACAGCACAGGCTGGGCCCGCTGCTCACACAGCTCAGCAGTGAGATGAGATCCGAATAATCATCTCTAACAGAAGTGCTCCCTCCTTTCCTCCTCCTCCTCACAGCTGATTGGAGGGGAGAAACACTGACTAAACGTGTCCCTCTTTTTGGCATTATTTAGAGCTAGATGACATATGCTGTGACACCAGATGGGGGGGTGAAGCCTCAGGGAACAATCTTTGATGTTGATAGCTGAACATTGTGAAACCCAGGTCATCTACGTGACTCACTGCTCTGTTAGCCTACTAAGCTGCAGCCTAATCACAAGACCTGAAACCAAAGTGCTCACGTTAGTTCGTAGAACAACTGTGAACATTTGCAAACAGATAACATTAGTCTTCATTTCCTGGTGTGCCACGCAGCATGACCTCCTCCCAGGCAAGCTTTGTTTATTACAGGGACAGAACGCTTGGCCCTGTTCACCGTCTATTACAGATGTCCAGCTTCCCGGCTGAAGAAGCATTTAAATATAAACCGTAAGAACAGTCCTTAAGGGTCAGTACATTACCTGGGTATGTCCAGGTTCTGCATGAGTGCTGGATGCTGCCTTTGGCTTTTAATGTTTTATCATTTCAGAAGGATTTAGCGATTAAATAATCCTTAACAATGATAAACAAAAACTATTTATGATTAGTAATTTGAGGCTTCAAGATACATATCCTGTGCCCAAGTCTAAGAAGATAAATAATGAGATCTTTTTTGGAGCTCCGTCCAAGCAAGGCATTTGATCGGGTTGAAGTGTTGTGGAGCATCCCTGATTTACAGTAAGTGGTTGACAGTTTAGAAAAATGTTGCCGTTGTTCACATACGGTCCCAGACTATCAAGGGCCAATAAGATGCTAATCTGTTGTTCTTGATGAACTGTGGACTGCTAGTTATTGATTACTGTGGAGTGGGCTGGCAGATTCTTCAAAATAAGCGCGAGGACCAACATGTCCAGAGCTGCCGAGACAGGGGGTTGTTGAACGCAGCTCTACGGTCAAACCCTGAAGAGGCACACATGCATCCAATCCTGCCTCGCCAGGGGAAAGGCACAAAACAGAACATAGAATGCAAAGGCACAGAACAGAGAATGGAAAGTGAGATGCCTGCCCTTGTTGCCGTGCTGGCCTTGTTGCCGTGCTGGCCTTGTTACCGTGCTGGCCTTGTTACCGTGCTGGCCTTGTTCGAGGAAGATGCATTGCAAAACATCCAAGTGCAAACTTGAGAGACATACAGTTAATCTCAGTTAGGCACTTAAACCCTTTAGATTGTCATCTGTGACTTCCACATCTTCAGAATCAATCTCTGAAAGCTGAATACTGTATACAAGGATTACCCCTCCCCATTATGTCTTCTGAATTAATCATCAGTGTTTGACTCACTTCTCACTTCCTCTCCAGCCAAAGGTCCTGCAGTGACGCCATGACACCCATAAGCACTGCCAGCTCCCACTGACTCACAAAGACACACTTGAGCCAAATGATGATTGTGACATTAAGACTCGGATAGCTCTCAGTGAGGCGTTGTGGTGATGGCTGAGGATGAGGAGGAGAGGGTGAAGAAGAGGCTACAGTGGACTATTCTTGGACAGTTGGGGATAAGTCATCTTTATGTAATTTCTTCAAAATGTTTCCCCTGGGAGAGCATTTCTATTCACAATTCCAAAATGTAACAAAGGGTTATCATTACCGACAGCAATGTACGTTTCCAAAAACACGGATAATGGAGTGCATATGGTACAGAGAGCTAATGCCTAACAAGAGAAAGAGAGGGTTCTGTAGAGTAGGGAGGGGGAGTGTGTCAATTCACCTTTCATTAAGTCCCGCCTCAGAATGGGTAGCCAACTGCAACAATGAGGAGGATAGCAACTGTCATTCATTAATCTTGTGAAACAAGAAACTAAAAACCTTTTGCTCATGTTAGCCAGTTAATACAACTTGTTTTCTCCAAATGTTAAATAGCTAATATGTTGGCTAAATTAAGAATAAATCTCTCATATTCTGCCAACATTAGGATTTGATTTTAGAGCACTAGCAAACTCAAAGTGGTTAGTAGCCTTGAATGCAATTTTCTCCAGTATATAAAACAAGGAATTGAATTTCCCTGGGAAAATGTTGACCAAAGTAGCAACAATAACCAAGGGGTCACAGTTAGTTCCAAAATAAGCATAGAATGGAAAAGTTTACTGTAAGGTGGCTCAGAATACAAGGAGACTAGAAGGAGATGGATGGGGTTAGTTGGTGACTAAATAAGCAAATTCTTCTCTGGAGGGAAACAGCCAGGGGGTGTGAAGTGAGAATGCTGATATGATGAATGGAAGTAGGCCAGAAGGACAACCAGAGATACTGTAGAGGACTACCTTCAGAGAGAAGAGGAGAAAGAAGGGGACACAGTCATATCAAGGTAAAGCTATACATAATGTCTTTAAACGCGTTATTCAACAAATGCACTGATGAGCAATGATACTTCAACAGTACTATACTGCAACTGTTCTTTATAATTCAGTTTTCCAGTGTCTCTCTCATTACTCCACCCTGGATCACTGCATTATGGGTATCCTGATGATGGGATGGTGCTGGAAGGGACGGAAAGGGAGCAACAATACAAAGGAGGAGAGCTAGGGGGTTAAAAGGAACGGAGGAAGATGATCGAGAAAAATAGGGTGAGGAGGAGAGGGAAGGTAGGTGGGAGAAGGGGAGAGATACGGAGATATAGAGAGGTAGAGAGACAGATAGGTAGAGAGACAGACAGGTAGGGAGACAGACAGGTAGAGAGACAGACAGGTAGGGAGACAGACAGGTAGAGAGACAGACAGGTAGGGAGACAGAGAGGTAGAGAGACAGACAGGTAGGGAGACAGACAGGTAGAGAGACAGACAGGTAGGGAGACAGACAGGTAGAGAGACAGACAGGTAGGGAGACAGACAGGTAGAGAGACAGACAGGTAGGGAGACAGACAGGTTGGGAGGGGGTGGGTGGAAGCTGTGCTGAGTTTGTCCTTGGGCTGCCCTCGTCTCTGACGCACACACCCACTAACACACACACACGCGCTGGTTCATTCACTGACATACACACACACAGGCACACATGAGCACATAGCTCTTCATCACACACACACACACACACACGTAGTGATAGGAGGCTCCCAGACTCAGACAGCTCATCAGGGATGCAGCAGAGCTCCTGTCTGCAGAGAGAGAGAGAGAGAGAGAGAGAGAGAGAGAGAGAGAGATCATGTATCCGGAGGAGAGGAAGGGAGACGGCTCCCCTGTGTGATTAACTGGCCTTGTGCCTGTTTTGTAACAACAAATCAAAGGTCCATACATCTGTTTTTCTGAACAATCTGCCCACGTTCTATGTTTGTACTGTAGCTGTTATCTACATAGTATGTTTCACAGCATTGGTTTGAACACCAAAACCTACAGTATGTGCCTGTGTTCAATGCAACTGGACCGTTAGCGCTCTCCCCACATATGCAACAGCAGTCTAAAGCATTCCTCGTTTAGTGAGGTGTGTACAGTACCACTGTCAAACAAAATCTTCTCGTGTATACCATGCATACAAACACAGGAATAAAGGAAGGACACAACTCGTGATTATGCCAATGCGCTCATCTTTTTATTGCACAATTAATCGTTTTGTTAGGAACGCTTTAACAACATTGCCACCCACCGACAGACCAGCTTATTGAGGGGCCAGAACATGGCTCTGTGTCCTGGGCCAGCTGAGAGAGTGGAGGGCAGCTGTACAACCTGACCCGAAATCACCACCACCATGTCCTACTCCTATGCACTTATGTTTATCTGAAAGGATTGGATAGGTGAAAGTATTGTGGTGGAAGTTCCATCAGGCCGATCAAAGGCCAAATGGGACCTATTACCACATTGAGCCCACTTATCTGTTCCTTGTAGATCTACAGAGTATTATTTAAATTGGAGTAGGGGTTAAGGGTCAGTTTGAGATCGGACAGTTAGATATCAGCTCAGACAGAGAGTACAGTGTGGAGTTTAGTGAAGTGTTTAGTTGCTTCAACCCATAATCACCCAAATGCAAGCTGAACTTGAGAGGCTTGAAGACAACATCAATACAGGCAACAAAACCTGAGGGACAACGTTCTAAGGACAAAAAATAATTTTCAATGCCAGAATATGAGGCACTCACAGTGGCTGGAATATAGAATGCTACTTAAGTTCTGTGAACCTCTGTACTTAAGCCACTGTTAGAAGCCCTAGCTACTAAGCACTAGAATCTCTTTTTGTCAAAAAGTGCCAAAATAAACTGCTTTTCCCAATGGCAGCTCTCAAATTGCTACAATGTTTCTGCTTGAGTCTGCTTGCAGGCCCAGCTTGGTGTTCTCAAGTGGGACCAACAGTGTAGAAGGAAAGGCACAGGTACACTAACACACTAAAGCAATGAATCCTAAAGCAGTGAGAACGCTTGGATAAACAGGCTACAGGAGCTACAGCACTAATGTTTAACCAGTAGCAGACTAGTTGACGTTTTAAATCATTGTATTTTGCACACAGCACTGTCTAGATTTGAAGGTCCCACAAGGAATCATCAACCAAACATCTCTAGGCCAGAAACAAGTGCATTGGCTTATCAAACAGAAATACATAGACACTAGGAATGAAGCTTTTTACTGCTACGGCTCACCTGGTCTTCAGATTGACACTGTTGGTGGTTTATTTTCTATTACAAACTGGGTGATTTGAGCCCTGAATGCTGATTGGCTGAAAGCTGTGGAATATCAGACCATTTACCACAGGGGTGACAGAATGTTACTTTTTACTGTTCTAATTACATTGGTAACCAGTTTATAATGGCACTAAGTTTGTGGCCCATTGCCAATATACCAGAACAAAGGACTATGTCCAGGCACTATACGTTGTGTCGTGCATAAAAAGAGCCCTTAGCCATGGTGAATCGGCGGAAAACCGCACCCCCTAGTGCCTTTTTGAATTTAGCTGTCCACACTGCTGGTTGTTGGAGGTGATATCTAGACTGAGGAAATTTCACAGAAAGCCTGTTTTGAGTTCACCCTGTCATTGTAGAAAATGCTTGGGTGACACCGGATTGTGGTAGAAATGCAACAATGTGCCCCACAACTGTGCAAACCACATGTACAGTAGATGAGTACAGCGCGCGTGGTGTTCGAAGGCTCAAAATAACAAAAATGTGCAATTTTGTGTTTCCCAAATCAGGGAAAATGATATATACTGACATTGTCATCTTAATTCAGCAGTTCTAGTCTTTAGCTAACATTTGTACATATATTGCAAGTTGAAAATAAAAACACATATTTGCATTTTTACAGGCACGTACATACCACAAAAATAGACTATGTGGAAACTAGATATACTAGGCACAAGGTATATACAGTCCATGTGCATTGGGGCAAATTGTAAAAAACTAAACAAAAAAGACACTTCTCAAAACAAACAACAAAGAATACCCTGATTTGCTAAGACATCAATACCAAGGCATTCGGTATCCTTAATATCTGCTACGGCAAATATGAGAGATTTTAAACAGAGATAATCCTCTCAATAACTGTCAGTTGTTTCCCAAGCATGTGTGGGGAATTTCATTTCCATTCCATTGCAAGTATTGTTTAATGGTGAACAAAGTAACAGTAAATTAACAGGAACACTTGAATACTCCATCTCAAAACCTGCATAACGCTATCTTTATGCATAATATAACAGATGCAAAGAATTCAAAAGAAAGTTCACCAAAATCAAAGAGGTCAAATTCATTGATTAAGATTCATACTGGATGCAACCCGTTGCAATGAAAAAGAGACAATATTGCCGGAACATACGTTTCTTCTCTCTCTGTCCCTCTCTCTCACTGACTGTGACCACATTCAAAATATAGCTCATTCAATTATAGCAGCTTAATAGGGCAAACTCTGGTATTAGCACATACAAGGAATAGGTAAGAGGACCAATTGATTGCTCTGAAACAGCATTGAAGCACACAACAGATATTCACTCATCTGGACTTAACTCATTCATAATTGTACTGGTATGCTGGAATGCACCTTTTCTACTGGCGAAAACCATTAAACATTATAGTTATATGTTTGGGACCATGATCTCACTTAAAATATGTGACATGTGATGGTCAGAATTATATTCTCAAAGCAATTTTTATGTGTCGTTTAGAATATGCTCAGAATATGCGTAATACAACTTTGTAAATAAAAATTATTGTTATCAAATAATCCAGAACTGATTCAAAGACCAAGCCTGTACATTAATTAGTGAAGCCCTTGGAAATTCACATTCAATATTACTTTCCATAGTTCCATAATTGTTCAGGGCATTAAATGGCCTACCAGGTTAGGAGATCAAACCAAAAGCATGAGTAGGGTTTTTCTAAGCTCTTCTGTATTCTATTAAAATCTATATCTTATGAATCATACTATATTCTGTGTGTATTGTTAAATTAATCTTAATTCAAAGACGGCTTCATGCCAAGTTGAAACAACAAGAACATAAACGACCTGTACCTACAACAAACCAATTGTAAAACCAAACATGAATCATTTAAACAATAGATCTTTCTGGAAAGGTAGCAAACCTGAGTCAAACCTCTGTTATCATGATTTGACAACTTTGCTCAACATTACAGAAGTACAAAGCTTCAAAATTCAAAAATGTTTTACACAACAAGGAAGCTGCCAGTTTTTTCCCCAGATATCTCTACAGACAATATTTATCAAGATTAGCCAGATGTGATCACTCTAAAAGACTGAGGCAAAGATTTGTCCTTTTCTATTTGATTAAAGTTTGTAATGTGGCACAATGTGCTCAATGTTGAGCTCAACATCGCTTCCTGTTTTGAACCAAAGAGTTTGTTCTCACTGACAAACTGGAAATGGTTTAAACTTTCTATGTATCCCAAAATTAATATAACATATTTTCTCATTACAGAACAGGGTAACATACAGTTTACATACAGAACACACCCAAACCAGAGAAGCATCAAACCTAAGAAACATTAACAACACTCAGCGACACATACAGCAAAATCTGCCTTCACATCGTCACCCATAATAATCTCAGTCCTTGTATTTACATGGCAGTTTATTTCTGATTAGCTGTCTTCCCCCTCATATGGCATACATTCAGCAAGAGAAGGCTTTGAAGTACACCAGGATTAGAGTCATTTAAATATTCATAATCAAAGTCACAACCCGACACAACCATGAATTGAAGAATTATTGAGGAATGAATTATTATAGTACAGACATTCGTAGAGTTTCGAATTTTCAGAAGAGCTGCACCTCAATATGCATAAAACACCAAACTCACAAAGGTGAAGATTTTCTTCCTCCTCTACTCTGCCCAATTCCCTCTGGTGTGCATTGCGTCAATTAGATAGTCTTTACATCGTATGATGTTACTTAAAATGGACAGTTTAAAGTGACAGTTTGGGGGCTAGATTTCTTCACAACTTCATTCAGGAATCCTCAGGTGACCCTGAACTGGTTTGGAACCGGTTTGAAACCAGTTTGCCTCATTTGATCCACAAAATGGTGACATCCTCACTTCCTCCCAACATTTTTGGTTAAGGTATCAACATGGTCGCTGGATTACAATAACACAACAATTGAAGCCACGGCAGCTGCTGGATTCTTTAAGGTTTCACAGTAAAAATAAAGACATTAGTTACCTGTACAGCATATGTATATTCATATATATAGGCGGGGTAAGAGTATTGCAGAAGTATATTGCATGTATTATTTGATACAACCTGGATGAAAACAAGCAAGTTTACAGTATGGATTGTTTGCAATGGTTGTTTTTGATAAAGCTCAGACAATTTACTATCATTTTCCACTTCAGGGTCACAACGAGTATATTTCTGCAAATGAGACAAGTGGATATCTTCCCAGACACATTTAGTTGGACAGAAAAGCTGGGATATATGCTATTGCCAACAAATCAAACCAACCAGGCCTGACAAAGCAGTGTAAAGATATGATTACACAAGTCAACCCTCTTGGAGAAACAGAATGGAACCAAAAACATGCATACCACCTCACACGCACACTGAAACACACACATTGTACACACACACCCAAACTATATATACACACTCACACAAACCAAATATATGGCTTCTAAACTTGGAATCAAGGCAGTTAAATAAATGGCATTTTCTTCTATGAATTTTTTTGTTGTTGATACAGACACAACCAAACTTTGTGTTCAAGCTCAACTTTGGTTTGAAGTAGATACAATGAAGATATTATCTTTCAGTCATTTTTTTGTACTATTTCAACTATTTACACACCAATGTATGATCGACCAGTGGTCTAAAACACTATTTTCACTTCTATTTTAAACAATATGAAGAGCAATGTATCTATTTTTGCTACAACAACATATACAGAAAAAAGGACACCCAAAAACACGTTCTGAAAGCATGAAATGTCATCATTGTCATTTGATTCAAGTCCCTGATTTTTCGTTTTTAAGTCCAGCTCCAGCTAGATTGCATTGTATGGATTCTACACAGTATGCAACTGTAACATTAAGTTTTTTTTCTCAATATCTGTACAGTAAAGACAGCAGTATAGAAGTTTGGAAGCAGAGGGTAAGAGGTGATACTAAGACTAAAGGTGCTGGCACAGCAGACTAGTGCAGTCCCACCTTTGTTAAACTAGTGTAACTGTCTTGACAGAGTGCATTTTTCCTCTTTGTTGACTCTGACTGACAACACAGGATGTTCTGTATGAATGACCATCGATGTGGCCTGAATTCAGCCGGGCACGTCCGTAAGGAAGCAACTACATCAGGTCATCCAGACATCCATAAACAGATGTTAAGATTCCCCCCTGCAAGGCCTCTCCCACACCTCTCACAGGGTCACAAGTTGGAAGACAGCCGGTTCCGGACCGAGTCCAACTCCGGTAAGCTAACAATCGAATCCTTCTTAGGAGCTCCAGAGTCCGGGACCCCCGACCCAGCAGCCGCCGCAGCTGCCCCCATCCCGGGTGCTCCTCCGGAAGGAGGTGTAGAGGCAAAGGCCACCCGCTGTGTAGCTCCTGCTGGTCTCCCTCCAACCTGGACCCCCACCCCGGACGGCCCCGGTGTGGGCTGAGGGGGGCCGATGGAGGTGGAGGATGCATGGGTGGAGGGCTGCGTTGATTGGGGTGGGCTGGGGGCAGCAGCTGGAGAGCCGTCCTGAGGGAGGGAGAGCTGGGAAGCAGAGAGGGCACGGGCGTCCTGGCTCAGGGTGCCTGATTGAAGGGAGTGTGTGCTCTTATGCGAGGAGGGCCTCTGGATGGTGTGCGTGGGGCTGGGAATGTGGTGCTGCACCAGTGACAGCTGGGACCCAGACGGGCCCGCTCCCCCCATGTACTGGAAGGTCCGTCCTGGGTGTGCTAGAGGGCTCTGGACCGGTGGGCTAGAGACTGCCGACCCAAACGCCCCTGCAGCCTGAGCCGTCAGGGGTGGCTGGGACTGGAGAGGGGATGCGGAGACCGGGCTCTGGGATAGGCTGTGGACCACCTGGAACCGACGCAACATGCGGGGGGACTGCAGCGTTCCCGACCCCGAGCCGGACGTGGACCCCAGCCCCATCGGCCCCATCGGGCCTGCCCCCATCCCCATTCCCATTGGACCCATGCCCGGCATCCCCAGTCCCCCCATCGGCCCCATCCCCTGGGGGCAGAAGCTCATGGCGACAGCCTGCTGGAGGCTGGCAAGAGCCCCGGCCCCAGATGGGCCTGCGGGGGAGAACATGCTCCCGGGGACGGAGGACGTCATGGACATGGTGCGTGGTCTCTGAAGGTCCACCAGTTTGACCATCTCACGGTCGTACTTGACGATCTCCTGAATCATCTCATTCTCGCGGTTGTTGAAGACGCCAGAATTGAGGTCATGCTGCACTTTGTGCATCAGGATGGAGTTCTTCTTGCCTAGGTGGGAGAGGGGGAAGAGAGTAGGACATGAAGAGGTGGAGGAAAGGGAAGAACAAAGGAGGAGGAATACTGACAGTCTGTTCTGGTACATTTCTTTGTGAGTATCACTTCATCTATAAACACTGTCCTCTAGAGCAAGGGGTTCCAAACCTTTCTTCATCAGGGCTCTCCTTTTCACATTTGGAAAATGTCATTCCCCAAGTTGACACCTCAACGTGAGAAGGTCGTGCATGGCTCGTTCAGATTATTTGTTGTTAAATATTGTGGTTACAAATTAAAATGTTACAAATAATAATTGTTTTACCTTTTACAGGAACCCTTTGGCACCCGATATGCAGTAGATTTGGAACCCCTACTACAACCCTATTTCCCAAAAAGTTGTGGGACGATGTGTAAAATGTAAAGAAAGACAGAATGCAATGATGTGCAAATCATTTAAACCCTATATGCAATAGAAAATAATACAAAGACAACCTATCAAATGTTGAAACTGAGAAATATTACTGTTTCTTGGAAAATTCATGCTCACTTTGAATTTGATGCCAGCAACATGTTTCAAAAAAGCTGGGACAGAGGCACCAAAAGACTGGAAACGTTGTTTAATGCTAAAAAACTAAACCTGGTGGAATATCACAACTAATTAGATCAATTGACAACAGGTCAGTAACATGATTGGGTATTAAAAGATCACTCCAGTGAGGATGGGCCTGTCAGAAGTGAGGATGGGGAGGGGTTCACCACTCTGTGAAAGACTGTGAAATACGTTATTCTTAAATAGTGCCACAATTCAAAAATAATGTATTAAAAGGTAAAATTGCAAAGAGTTTGGGTATCGCATCATCTACGGTACATAGTACCACTGAAAAATGCAGAGGATCTGGTGTAATCTCTGTACGCAAGGGACAAGGCCGAAAACCAATAAAGGATGGCCGTGATCTTCGGGCCCTCAGGCGGCACTGCATTAAAAACAGACACAATTCTGTAGTGGAAATCACTACATGGGCTCAGGAACAGCATGGCTCTGTAGTAAAAGAGTCCAGGTGCTAAATTGGCCTGCCTGCAGTCCAGACCTGTCCCCTATTGAAAACATTTGTCGCATTATGAAATGACAAATACAGCAAAGGAGACCCCGAACTGTTGAGCAGCTGCAATCCTATATCAACCAAGAATGGGACAACATTCCACTTTCAAAACTACAGCAATTGGTCTCCTCAGATCCCAAACACAGAGTGTTGTTAACGGAGGAGGTGATGCAACACGGTGATAAACACGCCCCTGTCCCAACTTTATTGAATTGTGTTGCTGGCATCAAATTCAAAATGGGCATGTATTTTTCCAAAAACAATAACATTTCTCAGTTTCAACATTTGATATGTTGTATTTATACTATTTTCAATTAATTACAGGTATAAATGATTTGCACATCATTTCATTCTGTCCCAACCTTTTTGGAAACAGGGTTGTATATAAAATGCTGAGGAAACAGCATTACTTGAACTAGAGATCACAGATATTTTTGATACGTTTGAATCTTTTATACGTTTGTGATACCTTTCAACCTTCTGATTTCTATTTCTAAGAGGCCGTAAGTAAAAATAGAACAGACGTTCATTAGTATATAAAGTCAACAACAATAAAACCATGGACGTCAACACATACATTTAAATAATTATACTTAGATAAAATATCAATAACAGGGTGAATTTTCAAGACAACATTTGGGTGCAATCACATTATAAATCTGGCCTGAATTGGTTGTAACACCACAGTTTACGGCAAACAGTGGGGATTGCAGTGTCTGTGGAAGCACTTGGATATCACTAGCACGGAAAACTACTGTCGCACAGGGAGTTTATTTCTTTCAAAACACCTGGAGTGGTGAAAGCAGGGATTCCACAGGTTTCAAATCCCCAGTAACATCAGATCAGTGAGTCTTTTGAGGTTCTTGTGCATGTGCATTAGAGCCCAGGACTCTCTTCAGTACCTATGCGGTCCAGTCGATCGATGGCCACAGTCTCGAAGGCCCGTCTCATCATGGGGTACTCCTCCAGAACCTCATTGAAGTTATCCACGGACAGGGAGTACAGCCGGCAGTAGGTCTCTGCTCTGACACTGGCAGTACGGCGTCCCCGCGTCAACAAACAGATCTCTGGAAATAAAAGACAGGTTCAGGAAACAAATAAATAGAGCAGACTGGAGCTAACTGTTTCAGAGATACAATATAATGACGTTATATTTCATTATGTTTGAAATATACTGTAAAAACCCCTAAGTGTCTGTTCAGCGACCAGTCCATTGGGATTGAAATACACTTAAAATAAAACTGTAGAAGTCGTAGTTCTGAGAGTCAAGGGACATAGGAATACCTAAACAAACAAAGCACCACATCATTGAGAACAAAGAGATAGACTACAAAGACGTGAAACAAACAGTAGAAAATAGTGTCTCTTTTTATGTCATTATGTCTGAAAATGAATTGTTTACTGAATTGGTATCAAAAATACCAATTGCAGAACAACTACGGTCAAATGTCTGGACATTTTCTTGGCTTTTTCACCTACACTGCACATTTAACAGAAGTTCCTAAGCCCATCAAAAAAAAAATAATGTATGTTAAAGGGGTTCCCCACACAGCATCAACACATTGTTTTTATCCAATAAGATTGTAAATGTTTACAATGTTCCATCAATCAAAAAATACTACTGTACACAACTATAAATGGCTTTAAAGTAGTCAGTCAGAAACAATATCTGGAAAGATCTGGAATAATGCCTAACGCATGTCTGCCATTTTTACATACATTAAATATATTAAAATATATTTACAAATGCATTCAAAAATATTTGGCTATTGAGAGAAACCGGATGCACATCAGTGTGTGTTCCAGACCTGGCCCATACCTCCAAAGTAGGAGCCGTCAGACAGCTTCATTCCCAGGGTTCCCTTGGTGATGACGTTACAGACTCCGTGCTGGATAAAATACATCTTCTTGCCGATGGTGCCCTCCCGGATGATGTAATCACGGGGCTGGAAGACTTCGAAGCGGAGCATGATCAACATGGCCGTCACAAAGTTGGGCTCAGCGTTGGCAAACAGTGGCATGGATGCCACCAGCTTACGACAGTTGAAATTGACAATTTCCTGGTAATTGGATAGACATAGTTTGTTATTAAAGTGTGTGTGTGTGTGTGTGTGTGTGTGTGTGTGCGCGTGTGTGTTAATGGTGTGTGTCTTGACATGATCTTACCTCTCTGAGTGGCTCATTAAGCTCTTCCAGGATACTCTCTTCATCAAACATCTTCCCCTGGTATCGGTGCTCGTAATAGTCATGGATTTTCTGTCGGAAGTCAGCCGGTAACTTATGGAATGACATGTATTGCTCCACTTGTTTGTACTGTAGAGACAAAGAGGGGGATAATGGGAGATAGGGAATGAAAGTCGTATTTCAAAGTACTTGAACATAGCTCTTAAACTGATGGTATTGACTGTTTTTCAACCATGCAACCTCAAAATGACTATTTTCTGGAAAGGTAATAAGAAGAGGGTGAACAGACATTAGCCTATTGTGGTCTTTGCTCACAAAAGGTGGTTCACTTTAGCAATGCAGTCAGAGCCCCATTCAAGACAAAGTGACACTTGAAACCCAATAAAAGTGTACAAAAAACATGAAAACAAGTGCATTCATTCAGCTAATCAATACCAGGCATTCAGGCATTATTATTGGGTTGCTCCTTCAGCATCTCCTTCAGAGCTGACCAACTCTAAATGGGTTGTATAAGGTGGACTATGACTGGCATGGTGTTTGATCCCAACCTTTCTCAGGATGCCAGGCTGGAAGAAGAAACAGATGGGATCATAAAGCTGTAGCGCTGGGTTCACCCAACACCCAGGAAGTCTTCCCAAACATAAAACAGGCCTTAACAGGCAATGACACACACACACACATTTACTTAGCTCTTTAAATGGGGACACAAAAGTTGTCTGTCCTTGAACATTTTTTTACAAATCCTAACCCTAAACTTTACCATAAGCCTAACCTTAACCTCGACCAAACACTAACCTCAACCTGACACTTATGAAGAAAACCTAACCCTAATGCCTAACTCTAACCCTAAACCTAACCAGTATTGCCTCACCCTATTTACCCAGTTAGTGAATTTCTTCTGAATTAAACACATTTTGGGGACATTTTTGTAACTCATAATATAGCTAAGCCAGAAACACACACACACAGTCACGGTAAGGATCGTTTTAACCTCCCTTCTGTCCCAGACCATTAAACATTTTCAAAAACAGAAACATTAATCGTTTACTGAAAATGAATACTCTTCAACACATGTTAACACAGTCAACATATAGCCAAATTATGCCACCCCAGTAAACACATCAGTTAACAAGGCCACTAGACAGCACCCAATGCTAAAATTACACGGGTGTGTTTTAAACTACACTATAAAATAGTACAGTACTACTTATGAGAATCTGAAATGTGAAATGTTCCGAACACCTTACTGACTGTATGTCAAGCTTCAGTAATAGAACAGCCTTATTCTGTCTTATTCAGTTTCAAGTCTTATTGTCTTATTCATTATCTAAAAGCAATTTATTACCAGACGGTAATACCACAAACTGAATGACCACACCCCGTATAACACACCAAAAAATAGAGAAGTGAAATTGCTCCAACCAGCTCCATGGAATAATTAAAGGGTAAAATAATAAGCAGTAAAGCTCTGCTGGTGCTGTATGATGTGACATACATTTGTGTGAGAGCTTCTGCTCTCTGACAGGCAGATGTGGTGCTGAAGTGAAAGCCTGGTGGCATAGGTGTGGAATGAGCACGCAGAAGCGGCCCACAGCCTTACTCATAACTACTGATCTTTATAAGGATGCTGACTGGTTGTTCATCACAAACACTCGTCTTGGTGAGGATGCTGATAGGCTGATCAACCTTCCAGGCCTGCGCTTGTAACTAGGCCAACAAGAGTGTGTGCCAACAATGTTTAGATGTTTGATTGTATTGACTAGGCATGGTGTTGTGTACATGCCCATGTTGTCCATTATATTATTCCCATTATATATGTGGTGTTCTGTACATGCACATTATATTATATATATATATATATATATATATAAATATTATATAATAAATTTGGGGATTTGGCCAATCAGAGAATCTGATTGGCTTACAGTATTTATCTGTCATTTAATGACCTGACTTTGAAATACATGGCCTGGTGCCAGATTGATTTGTACAACCCGACATTTGTCCAATGTTATTGAGAAAGGAGAGAGTTAGCTATCCAAAGAAGATTCAATCAATTTTCTGTGTGTTATTTTGATTGACAGATATGCAACAGCAAAACAGTGTGAGAGAGGACATCTTGATGTAGTCTGAACATCATTTCTGTTTAGGACTTGGTTGGTGGCACAATGGTACTCTATGCACCCCTGACAGAAAGAAGGAAAATGTCCTTTCATTTTTACAAAATGGTGTTGAAATGGTAAGACACTATTTATCTCTAACAATAAAACACAAATAAAACCTTCCAATCTTACACTTCCAATGTAAGTAGATGGCAATACATACTGCACGTCATACCAATTATCAGATGATCACAAATAATGTTAAAGCCAAAGCACCCCTCCCCATTTGATCTAGTGACACAAGTGACATCACTGACACAGACATCTCTGCAGCATCCATCTGAATGGCCTCCATCTTCTCTTCACACTCGCCTCCTCTCCACACCTACCTCTCTCCTCAAATCCTTGCTCCCCATTGCGAGGAACACTAATTTGCGTCCAATGCGGACAGCCTTTCGGATGTATAATTCATTCACTATATTCTGTCCTAAATCACTTAATTATAATACAAAGCACATCTAAAAGTGAGCGCGAGGGTTGTGGCAGCAATGTCAAAGCTTGTCTCTCATCCCGGCAGAGGAGATGTGAGCAGGGTGTAAAACAACAAGCTTCAGGATGTCAAAAACACAAAATCACTACAGCATTGCTAATTGGAGTTTAAATAAATAGGAAAAAAACTAAGATTCACTCAGAGCACTAAGGACCACACAATGTTGTTCTTTACCGTTTTCCTCCATTGAATGGTTGAATTATTTCCTGTACCGAGCCACACTCTAAGAAAACGTGGTCCCGTTTCCGCCAGGTGTTGCAGCTGATGAGTCAGAATGGGACTTCCTGACCTCAACACTTTCTCAAGATTCCTGCACGCGGTCCAGTCGCCTGCAAGGCTAACGGACTTCATCAGGTGAGTGTGTGGGCCCTTACGTGTGGTTGTTGACTAGCATGATTTGTTTGTTGGAAGAGCAGCGCGTGATAAAAGGATAAAATGCCTGGGAGGGGTACCTATGAAGAAAGCTTGTCACAATTTTCAACGTTCTTTACTCCGCTGGGAGGTGTATCAGTTGACTTGTTTTCCACACCTATACCTAACACTCAAACTAGATGACCCCTTCTATATTTATAACTAGTAGTGGCTGCAGTAGACCTACTGAGTCCTGGAGGTGGTCAGTGACTGGACATGTGTCTGATAGAAGGCAGATGCATAGAGTACTAAGCCACAACACTGCCCAGCCTTTCTGGATAAGTCTAATTATATGATACAGCCAGGGTGACCAAGCTTGCATTTTCACCTCTGATTATTCCACTGGCTCTGATTAAATGGATTAGGTGGTTCAGTGCTGAAGAAACCACTGCCCCCCTTTCTTCTCTCCAGGACATGATTGGCTAGGGGTAATTTATTGTTACATCGAAAACACAACAATGATTAAACAACACACTCAGTAATAGTTTGAAGCATAGCTCCAACACTGGCCTCTTTCTTTCCTGGGTGAATAACACATTAAAACTGGTTTTATGCACAATAAACAAAACCATTTTGTTAAATTCCAGAAGGAAAATCCTTTAACCCAACCAAGATGCACTATTCACCTGTTTTCACATAAATGTCTGTTCCTTTCAGTAAAACTTTCAGTAAAACCCCAAGAACAGGCCATTGTGAATATGGTTTCCCATAGACTTTAGTATTCTTTGTAGTCATAATTTATAATCTAAAATATCATGGAAAGTGCAAAATTCATCGAGGGATTCTGGAAGATTATGGCTATGGAATCATTAATATCTAATTCTAATAGTGTTTTCAATTCCTCTGACCAGTATGTAACTGGTATATACCAGATGTGGCATTCTACTTGGTGCTTTTGTGAGACTTTTGAGGGCAATGCTTAATTTATATGTCAGACAATATAGTGTTGAAAATAATGTTTAGTTTTGTGTTAGAAGTCTGGGGTTTCATCAATATGGTATGAGTTTGGAGAAGTGTGTTTATAGTTTGGCGAAAATGTAGTACACATTCAAGAAATGTGTCAGCAGTTGTGAAAAAACAGTAATAAAAACATGGTCGTCCTCTGCTCAGAAACGGTTATCCCTTGTTGAGTAGCCTAGTTGGTAAAACTCATCATGACTGGAGAGTTTCTACTGGGTCAAATGTACTGACTTGGCTTGACCTCAGTGCAAAGCATAGTTGAGTGTTAGAATGAATAATGCAGAAGAATTAGACTAGGTTGAATAAATACAAAGATTTTACACTTCTATTGCAATTCTATTACAACCCTTTACTTCACTTAGATTTAATTTGGTTTTCACTACATTTTATAGCCTCAAAGTCAACATTGGCAAAATAGTTTTTATAGCTTTTTGGTTTCATTTTAAAGTCAGGGTTAAGCATAAGGTTAGCAGTGCTGTTAAAGGGTTAAGGTTAGGTATTAAAAAAATCAAACCACTCTCCTGGCATAGCAAGAGCCATGCTACCTAGGACCACACATGTTCTGACATAGTATCTGTGCTGTAGTATTTACTCAGCCAGTCTTCTTTAGACATAGTTTTTTTTTTTTTTACTTTTTGCCATTTATAGAACCAAGCCAGTCTGCTGCCATGACTCACCGTAACAGTGTCAACTCCCATGGTCACATGACAAACAGGGGTGTCCTGGCTAATTCTTACCAGTGATCATACACCGTGAGAGACACCATTCCTCACTAATGACACACACAGAATTTCACACAGAGAGCTTTTAGCATCAGTCGCCTGGGGCACAGAAATAAAGGATGAAGGGGAATTGGAGAATCAGCTTATTGCAGATCTAATAGAGGTGAAATACCACAAGTTTGAAGGATTGTTAACCAAATGTGAACAGATATGATATACAACTACTACATTATATTCAACTTCTCAAATGAGAGACTTTGACATGAATTGTAAATTAGCATTACCGTAAAAGAGGATCTTTTGAGAAAACAATGAATATCAGTATTCCACCATCTCTGACCACCCAAAAATTGCATAGCGCACATCGAAACGGCAGCAAAGTATAGGAGACTGTTTGAAACCTCTCTATAGCCCAAAGGTCTCATCATCTCTTCTATCCTCCTCCTCTTCTCCCTTCCCCCTTTTTGGATCTCTTTAACTGCTAGTTAGAATTGTACCTTTCAAGGACACAGCCACCATAAAGGGGCATGAAAAAAGAGGGAGAGAAAGAGATAGAGGAGAAAAGGGAAGGAGAACGACAAGGGGAGGGAGAGAAGGAAAGCAATGTGTTTTTGAGAAAGAGAGCTAGACAGAGAAAGAGAAGATATAGAAGGAGATACAGGAGATACAGAAGGGGATGAAGAAGACAGAAGGAACGATAGGAGATATAGAAGGAGACATAGGAGGAGTGATAGCAGCGATTCCCAGAGAGTGAGTAACACTGGATGAGAGCGACAGTGTGTGCGTGAGAGAGAGAGAGATAAAGTGAGATGGGCACGGAAAGGCAATCAAGCGGAGGAGAGGGGAGAGGGGGCATAGTGCGTACCTCACCTTCAGGACGACATTGGCAGTAAGACACACGGGTCTGCTGCCTCATCAATTCTGCTGTTGCCCGGAGGGACGTCATATCACTACCCCCAAGCCCACCTTACCCTCCTATTCTACATCTGCCCCC
>JACXGI010005609.1:34556-46248 GCA_016801175.1 Esox masquinongy | reverse complement strand
TGTTTAGGATGTCTGTGGAGATGCAGTGTACAGGCAGGCAGTGCTACAGAGGAGACAGGTGGACAGCACCTGGATGAAGGAACAGATTATCATTGGGACGGGGCTTGAAAAAAAATAAAAAAATAAAAAGGTCAGTCTGTCGTTTCTTGCGTTCCTCTTGAGCACAGTCAGTTTCCACAAAGCCCACGCACTTCAGTGGTCTATTCAGAACCGAGTGGAGCCGGAGGCCGGCAAGGTGTTCTGGGACGCTAATCGCCCGCTCTGATATGCTGATTGCGTGAGCGGCACCGCGGTTTAGCGGACCTAAGTAGGGACATTTCCCAGCGCATTTCCTTTCAGTGCAGCGGGGAGCAGATGCGATGCCCAGGAATGTGCAATTCGCCAAGAACCGTCCGGCAACACACAAACCACTTTGTCCACTACAGTGTTCACAAGAAATACCAGGGAGATACACACACACACACACACACACACACACACACACACACACACACACACACACACACACACACAGGCAATGCAGCTGGAAACCAAATACTCAAGCACGCGCATCATCAAACACTCTGAAAAGCTCAGCTCTAACAAAAACATAGCCAAGTGTTCATTTGCTCTGCTTGTGTCTTTCTGGGTCCCTTCCTGTTGGGTCGAACGGTCCACATAGTCTGGGCGAGTACCATGCTAATTAAACTAATTTAAGATCGCAGGAGACAGTGTGACTGAGGTTGTGTGTGAGACTGCCCAGGGCTAAGGGTTAGCTGTCCGGAGCTGCTGGATAAATGAGAAAGTCCAGGAGGACAGGTGGCGTGAGACATGGCCGATGGCCGCTAGCCTGCGTTGGCTACGCTCACGCACCCTGCCCGGGGACCCTGATGGCCCCGCAGGTGGAGAAATTGTCAGCTTGTTGTGCTACTGGTTTGCTGAACAGAGATCTGGCACGGCTGGTTGAGACCCACAAACACGTTACCTCATGTTCCAACCCACACGCATGGGTTCCAATCGCCCCCTTAAAGCAAATGCACAATGCTACAAGAAAAAAAAAAAAAGCTTGTGTAGCAGTAGTGCAGTCCATTAAGAGACACAGAGTTCTGGGAGTGCCAGACTCTGTGATGGAGAAGACCAGCAGAAGACAGAGGATTTTCGGGAGAGCCCGATTCTGTGATAGAGAAGACCAGCAGAAGACAGAGGAGTTCTGGAAGAGCAAGACTGTGATATAGATGACCAGCAAGAGACAGAGGAGTTCCGGGAGAGCCAGACTCTGCGATAGAGAAGACCAGCAGAAGAGAGAGGAGTTCTGGAAGAGCAAGACTGTGATATAGATGACCAGCAAGAGACAGAGGAGTTCCAGGGGAGCCAGACTTAGTGTAGTGTGTTGTACGTATGGTGTAGGACACACCATGTTTCCTCTCCTGATGATTTGTCTATGGCGCTCAGAACTCCAACACTCACCCCTTTCACAAGGAGATGGTACCTGGCTTCTGATGCGGTGACATTAAACACAGCGTACAGATAGCATAAGCCCATAATTTGGAACATAAGGCTTTCCTGAATATTTTATTTGAGAGAAGTCATTTTCAAAATGGCTCCTGGGGGGCTCGCAGTATTGTGTTTGTTCCCTGTAGATGTCAGCCTTCTGGAGAGGTCTCTGTCTCTCTCTGTGTCTATCTCTCTCCCTCTTTATCTCGGTCTCTCTCTCTACGCTCTCGTCTGCCTTCACACACACACACACACACACACACACACACACACACACACACACACACTCAAGGTGTGTGTGTGTGTGTGTGTGTGTGTGTGTGTGTGTGTATCTGATGCCTGGCTAAAATAGGCTAAACACTAGCATGGCACTCACGACAGAAGGCAGGGCGTAGAGACAGAATAGACAGGGCTAAGTAAGGGCTAAACATGCTGATAGCCTGGGCTCTGACAGCAGTCCGAGTGGTGCATGGTATTTCGGTATATTACTAGCATCCCAATTAGCTATCGCTAAAGCTGCAGGATGCTTCCTGGGGTCCAAAGGCCATGAAATATTACTAAACATTATTGGAAAAGAACGGCTGAAGGACAGAATTACATAAGGATTACATGAAGGGCAGAATTACATAAGTGAATTGAGTCATAAGGAGAAGGCCACAGATGTACTTTAAGGAGCAGTTGTCTTTGGGTAAGTTACAAAGGCTCTTTCAACTGCAGAATACATGACATAGACCAGGAGCTTTACTTCACATGTAGAATACAGAACATAGACCATGAACCTTTCTTCACATGTAGAATACAGAACATAGACTAAGAACCTTTCTTCACATGTAGAATACAGAACATAGACCATGAACCTTTCTTCACATGTAGAATACAGAACATAGACTAAGAACCTTTCTTCACATGTAGAATACAGAACATAGACCATGAACCTTTCTTCACATGTAGAATACAGAACATAGACTAAGAACCTTTCTTCACATGTAGAATACAGAACATAGACCAAGAGCCTACGTGTAGAATACAGAACATAGACCAAGAGCCTATGTATAGAATACAGAACATAGAACAAGACCCTATGTGTAGAATAAAGAAAATAGACCAAGAACCTATGTGTAGAATAGATAACATAGACCAAGAGCTTTTCTTCACATGTAGAATACATAACATAGACCAAGAGCCTTTCTTCACGCGTAGAATATATAACATAGACCAAGAGCCTTTCTTCACGTGTAGAATACATAACATAGACCAAGAGCCTTTATTCACGTGAACAATACATAACATAGACCGAGAGCCTTTCTTCACGTGTAGAATACAGAACATAGACCAAGAGCCTACGTGTAGAATACATAACATAGACAACATGTGCAATTCTGTAGAAACTCTCAGAACAAAAATGCACTCCGTTACAACGCAACATGGCCAACCACTGACACTTAACTGCCAAGTGAGACAGAGTTTTACAGCACAACCTAAAACAACAGGCAGGTCCCATTTATTAATTTACCCATAATTGGCACTTTTGGATGGGGAAGAGGAGGTTCCAGGGCTCTGGCCAAGCAGATGTCTCAGTGCGCTTCAGCGATGTTGTATATGTGTGTGTGTGTGTTTGTATACGCATGTATGCGTTTAAGAGACAGAGTGTGTATATGTGTTTGCGTGAGAGAGACATTGAGTATATGTGGGTGTGTTCTGTTTGTATTATTTAGGGTGTGTGTGTGTGTGTGTTAGGGATGGTATACACCGATCAGCCATAACATTATGACCACCTGCCTAATATTGTGTAGGTCCCCCTTTTGCCACCAAAACAGCCCTGACCCATCGAGGCATGGACTCTACTAGACCTCTGAAGGTGTGTTGTGGTATCTGGCACCAAGACGTTAGCAGTAAGTTACTTGGTGGGGCCTCCATGGATCTGTTTGTCCAGCACATCTCACAGATGCTCGATTGGATTGAGATCTGGGGAATTTGGAGGCCAAGTCAACACCTTTAACTCGTTGTTGTGTTCCTCAAACCATTCCTGAACCATTTTTGCTTTGTGGCAGGGCATATTATCCTGCTGTAAGAGGCCAATGCCATCAGGGAATACCGTTGCCATAAAAGGGTGCACATGCTCTGCAACAATCCTTAAGTAGGTGGTACGTGTCAAAGTAACATCCACATGAATGGCAGGACCCAAGGTTTCCCAGTAGAATATTGCCCAAAGCATCACACTGCCTCCACCGGCTTGCCTCCTTCCCATAGTGCATCCTGGTGCCATGTGTTCTCCAGGTAAGAGACGCACACGCACCCGGCCATCCATGTGATGTAAAAGAAAATGTGATTCATCAGACCAGGCCACCTTCTTCCATTGCTCCGTGGTCCAGTTCTGATGCTCACGTGCCAATTGTAGGCGCTTTCGGCAGTGGACAGGGGTCAGCATGGGCAGCCTGACTGGCCTGCGTCTACGCAGCCCCATATGCAACAAACTGCGATGCACTGTGTGTTCTGATACCTTTCTATCAGTACCAGCATTAACTTTTTCAGCAATTTGAGCTACAGTAACTCGTCTGTTGGATCGGATCACACGGGCCAGCCTTGGCCGCCCATGACCCTGTCGCCGGTTCACCGCTTATCCTTCCTTGGACCATTTTTGATAGGTACTGACCACTGCAGACCGGGACCACCCCACAAGGCCTGCAGTTTTGAAGATGCTCTGACCCAGTCATCTAGCCATCACAATTTGGCCCTTGTCAAAGTCGCTCAGATCCTTATGCTTGCCCATCAACTTTGAGGACAGAATGTTCACTTGCTGCCTAATATATCCCACACATTGACAGGTGCCATGATAACGAGATTATCAGCGTTATTTACTTCACCTGTCAGTGATCATAATGTTATGGCTGATTGGTGTATGTACTTGTAGGGTTGAACAATTTTGGAAATATTCAAAGGTGGAAACTTTCTGTGGGAATATATGGGAATACATGGGAATTCATGGGAATATACTGAAATAAAATAGAAATGTAGGGGTTATTGGGCTGTATTCACCATGTCATATGCAGACAAAAGCACAAACCTTATACCTCATCGTAAGCGGACATAAAAACACTTCTACCAGTGATAAAAAAACAACAATTTGGTTATGACTTGAACTTTAAATAAACTAACTGACTCTACAAGGAAGTGTTCCATAAAACAAAAAAGGAATATTGAATAATTTATTAACTAATGAGCATCCAGCAAATGAGTAGACCAAGAATGTCTGGTGGGAGGGTTGTATGCTGGGCCAAGAACTTTCCGAAATCTCTTCCAAAACACATTGTGAGCATCAGAGGTGAGCCACGTGCCTACCCCGCTTGAGCAAGAAATTCACATCAGTTCATCTATTGAGTCGAAAAATCCTCTGATTCCTAGAGGACCACGAGTTGTTGCTGTAAATGAGGTGTCTGATTCTATCATTTTCACTTCGAACCGAAGCAGAGGAACAGTTGTCTGGGGTTGCGTGTTGTGAGCTCTGAGAGAACTCTGCGCACTTGGCCAGATGATTCTGTGTATTCGTGTCATTCTGAACATATGACTTGGCACGGTATTTGCAAATGCACACATATTTTCCTTCTATATTGGCTGCGGTGAAACGTCCGCACACATCAGACGGTGCATGTGGCATTTTTCTGTAAAGATGGTAAAGCTAGTAAAAAACAAATGCAATGTCATTCACATAGTTAAGCAGTTGGAATATATAACTCCTTTCTAAAATATTAGTTTTACACTGAAAAATTAATGGAAATACATTAACAATAACATGCTTAATCAAGCTACAACCAATATGGCAGCAAAGAATAACTAGCAAAAAGTGGTAACAACTTAGAAACTATAAATGAACTTTACATTAGGCCGCTTTTTGTTAGTTAACTGTAATATCAGACTGTATCAAACATAGTCACCCCTGTATCAAATCTTACCTGAATTTGTACAAATTCTAAACTTGTGATTAATCATGATTAACTGCAGAAGACTATGCGATTAATCGTGATTAATTATTTCAATCATTTGACATCACTAATAAATATACTGCATATGCATTCTACCTGTGAGGTATTATGGTGAGAAATGTGTGGCGTCTCAGCAGTTCGCGGCGGCAGGGCATCATCTCACTAACCATGGGAAATGGGTGAGGCCGCTAATAGAGCTTCGCTCTGACAGATAGCCGCCATTGTTCAGGCCAGCTTGTATCTCTGGGCGATGAGTTGCCTTGGTGTTCTTGTCGCGGTGACACCGATGGACTGAAATGAAGAGAGCTCATCCCTCCCACTCAATTACTGACCCTGACAACTTGCCATTGTCTGCCGGGCTCTATCATTAACGTCACTTAACAACTAGCTAGCTAGCGAGCCATTTATATATAGAACAGCCCGATCAGCCATCAGCACTCACAGGGAACATCACACACTGACACAAACACACAAACTGACACAGAAACACAAACACAGACCGACAAACACGCACAAACTGACACAGAAACACATAGACAAGTGTGCGCGCGTGTGTGTGTGTGTGCGCACGTATACACACTCATCCACGTACACAGACACACACAACATGAATGAAAAAACTATGAATACGCACTACACACTACACAGACAATAAATCACAGCACAACTGTTTCTCATTCACACGTCTTCACAAGCCAACCAAACACTGAGGAAGGTGATGTATTTAAAAAAAGTAAAAAAAAACATATCAGTTACTGTAGAAACATACTGTCAGTCATCGATGACTGCTAGATGACATGTATGAGCATTGTCCTGAAACTGAACACTGCAAATCTAAACATCCCAATACGTTAATACAGAAACAGTACACATATTATGAACATGTTCTCACTCACTATCGCATGTCATTCCGGATTTCAGCATCTGCTAAATGACGTAAACGTAATAAGGCCAATTAAACAAAACTGTGAATTACAACGGAGTTGAGCGGTAATTAGCACTGGCGGTCGAAAGCTTTGGAATGAATGTAATGTCAGAGCTTCAGTTCGCCAAACACTAATCGGCTCAAATCGTAATTTGTGGAGTTGATTTGAATCAGCCACTCAGAACGCTGCACAGACCGGGACGACACGGAGGCACCTCTCGATATTCTCGGAGACACGGACAACCTACTGACGGCGGCAAACGCACACATACCGACACACACACACACACACACACACACCGACGTACACTGACACCAATGCGCCAGCGCACGTACACTTTTCTCAAATACACTGGAAAACATATTAAACTCAAAGGCTATAGGACAGAAATAAAATAGCAGTGTGGTTGCTCGTTTCATATCGCACAAAGGAAGGTGGTGTGAGATAAGTGTCGGAGTGTGGCTCAGTGAGTGAAAGCCATGATATCATACAGTCATTTTAAACAGGATGATTGAAAGAGGTGAAGCCGATGACGGGAGCGCCCCCCGCGCCCCCCGCACCATCCCTGTGTTTCTATTCATTCCCTGACCACGCCGCTGACACAAAATAAATACTGCTCAATCTTTCTCCCATGATTGCGCTTCCAATGTCAAGATAAGTCTAGAGCCTGGACATGCGACCACCATTCAGTGAATAGAGAATGAGACCCAATAGCAGAACAATGGAGGAGCGAGACGAGCGGATCGCGCTGCATCTCAATGTGATGAACCACAAACACACACCCACACACTCCTAGTCAATCATTCTGTACGTTTTCCGAGAATACACATTTGCAGTGGTTCAAAATCCAGGCTCAGTCAAGCCCCCTGACTTTCCTGTCGGTGCCGGCCCAAAATAGTCACATAGTGCAGGCTAGCTGGAGTGTCACGTCGCTTTACTGTGGCTCTGGTTGACTGGTGGACACATCAGAGGACCTTCACACCCTAACCCTTCCTGAGTCCTCTGCCCTCAGCCTGTTCGGGTCTGATTCTGGCCAAGTTAGAATCTGACCGGTTCCAGCACGGCTCTGATGTAGCCTGGTGCCAGCCTGGTTCCGGTGTGGTTCAGTAGTCCGCAGGGCAGTGTAGGGCAGGTTAGCCTGGGGTCCTGAGTGACAACGTGGGGCACATGCCCAGGAACGATGGGCGGTTTCCCCTCCACGGAGCCCACTGACAGAGCCCAGAGAATTAATATTTCACATCTCCATATGAATATTTTAGGCATGACAAGCGCATGTAAACAGAGGCAGGCAAAGTGCTCAAATCCACTCAGGAGGGACTATTAAGTCATCAGTCGGGCTGCTGACAGGAGCGGCGCGCTGTGGCAACAGAGGGAAGTCGGCTGACAGTGGCAATCGCTGCCAGACTGCTAATTTAACTTGTCTTTAAAAAAAAAAAACAACCAAAGCTCAACGTGTCACCGTCACTGTCACCGCGGCGCCGGGGTAGGGGAGGGCAGGAGAGAGACTATTGTGCGACGATATTCAGGAGCCATGTTCCCAGGGTGTCAGCACGTGGCCTTGAAGCGGCAGGCCGACTAAAGAACAAAGCAGCTAAAGAGTTGGATCTCCCTGTCAGTGGTCAAGGGCAGCCTCACTGTGTGTTATCTACACCTCCTAGGTGTACTCGGACCTTTAAAAATATCCAAAGTCCTTTTTGAAATGGACATTTTATTTGTAGACTCAAATAATGTATTTAACATGAGTGACAAGGTTTTAGGTTAGGGAGCACCCTTCTCCAATCAGAGTAATCTGCATCCTCACGATCCGTCATGTTGTCTACAAGGTAGAATCGTGTTTGTTGAAACATTCATGTCATTCCATAAAATGTTATCTCCATGTGCTAATTAATTAATCACTTTTGTTTTGCCACATTTTCGCCAGCAACCTGAAAGCTGGGAATTGGGCTCATACCGCATCTTTTAAAATGGATTACAATCAACGTTTGGCTGGTGCAAAAACACACCCTTCCAGGTGCCCGGTCCATCTTAAATGCATCCTGTCGCTGTTTCATTCACTTCCTCAGCAGATGGAAGAGGCCCATGAGGAAACACAGAGCTTCATCAGATACAGAACCGAGGTTTTTGGAGTTCTCGATGCTTGATGTACTCTGCATTCACACATGAATACACCTGGCGCAGACACACACCCAGACACACTCCATCACATTCAGACACACACACACAGACACACACACACACCAGCAGATCTCCATGTCAGCTCACTTTACCACTCAGAGGTGGAAACCAAGGAAAACCAGGAATCAGGAGTACCAGTGTTTGCCGAACGGTTATCATTTCAAAGGCCATACTTATTTCATATGAATGCCACTGTTCTTTCTGAATATAGCGTTAGCATTTTCCCCCGGGAACAGATCTGATGGTGAAGGATTTGAGATTACAGTCAGACCATGGGGTGAGGAGAGGCTCCGTGGGTGGCGGCAACGGAGAGGCTGAACACACAAACACACACACACGCACGCACTTTTCCGTGTTTATTGACCTTCACTTACTGTCTCACACCTCACAGAGATGGGCCTGAGCTGTTGGGAGGGAATGGTTCCTCTTAAGGTCTTTTCCTGTCCTGTGCTAGTGAGCCGGTAAACACCTCCGCTGCCTGGCTGTCAACACCCATGCTGAGGAGGGATCGCCTGACAGTATGAGTATCAAGTGTCAGTACGACACCCACATTATCTTGATTGGCCAAAGCGGTCTAGGGGTCCAAGGTGCTACAGACATACTGCTTCTTGAATCATTTCTCTATCGGCCCCACCGCTTTTTGAATCATTCCTCTATCAGCCCCACCACTTATTGAATCATTCCTTTATCAGTCCCACTGCTTTTTGAATCATTCCTCTATCAGTCTCACTGCTTTTTGAATCATTCCTCTATCAGTTCCTCTGCTTTTTGAATCATTCCTCTATCAGTTCCTCTGCTTTTTGAATCATTCCTCTATCAGTCCCTCTGCTTTTTGAATCATTCCTCTATCAGTTCCTCTGCTTTTTGAATCATCCCTCTTTCAGTTTCACTACTTTTTGAATCATTCCCCTATCATTCCCACTGCTTTTTGAGTCTATTTCCTTCTGCCTATTCCAACCATTGTGAATATATTGTTTTAGATCTTTGATATCAAACTGACACCCATTTGGAATAGTGTTTCCACCCTACTGAGTTTTTACATGTCTGTAAATTAGCGTAGCCAGGTCAGCCAGGAAACCCACTTGGCCAAATTTGTAGCCTAATTGGTCATCGACACATCAGCTGAAGTCAGATCGCTCCTATAACAATGTCAGATTTATACCAGTCTATTTAAACGTCGGGTTTCTCAGTCTGATATGCTGATGGTCGTAGTAGCATGCGGGTCAAATCCACCCACCACCCCTGCCTCCACCTGCCTGGCTTTGTGGGGGGGATCGGTACTGTGGACCTTGCTCATTGCCTATGGGGACTGCCATTAGTAATATTACGGTGATGTTATTTTTGGTAGTATTGTATATATGATCATGTGATGGCAATGAGTTACCCCAGAGGAGCAGAACCTAATGCCAAGACATTGTATGTACATTGGTGTGCAAAAGTTCACCAATAAATGGTTAAACTAATATGTGGTGTTTTCTGTCTGAACCTTACATGTTAAAGAATTGCATCCCTCAAATACTGGTCTTGACAAGAAGAGGTTTTTAGGAGTTTCAACCCATCCAGTACACATAGAGGAGGAGTAAAGGCAGAGCTTTTATAAGTGGCCTATAACATGGAGGTCCAGTCACTGGCTTTCTCCTTTCAGTTCATTTTGGAATTCAAGCTTGTTATGGACTCATGAGCACTCCTATTTCAGCAGGTAATTGTTACTGAGACACATTCTCATCAATGACCTGGAAGCAATTGGGGTTAAGTGCCTTGCTCAGGGACAGAACAACAGGACATTGCACTGAGCTGTGGTCCAATGGTAAAACTCCCAGCCCACCTTTGCTCTACGCCCACACACTGGACCCGTCCGAAGACGAGCGTTCAATACCCGTCTCCAACCTTCATCCTAGTCTCCTCTTCGCACTTTGAATAAAACGTCTTGGGGGGGGGGTGGGGGGCAAAACTAAATAAGTAATGTCCATTCTCCTTTAAAGAAGAACAACAGATTTTTCACCTCGCTGGCTCTGGGATTCGATCCAACAAGCGTTCATCTACTGGTCGTACGCTCTAACCACCCTATACTGCCTTGAGACTAGAACCTCTCCAAAACGTCAGGGAAAATGGGAAACGGCTCACTACTCCGGAGAGCTTGAACCTGACAAGGGAAGGCTGACGTCAGTCTTGAACGGGGACAGCTCACAGCGTATCACCCACCACAACCGTTTGGCACGGTCCCCTCACTGACAGGTCGTCTGTGTGCAGAGCAAATGTGACTGAAACAGATGCCCGGCTAAGTGCCTGATTAAAAGTTAATCAGCAGAAGAGGAGCGAATATGCGAGGTGGGCACCAGCCTCCAGCGAGAGGAGGGCCTTGCCAGATGCTCCTCTCCCCACTGAGAGCCCCGGGAGCTGGGCACCGCAGCAGGGGACATGTGCCTCCTGCACAGCAAAGACGAACCATGTCACTGGGAGATGGGTCACTTTCCCTCCCTGAAAGTCCTCAGCAGTAGGTGTACTGCGCGATTCAGAACAAGAACATTCTCTTTTCGTTACATATATTTTCATCTCTTTATGCAGTATTTGTGTACTGGGGGAGGCAGATTAGACCTCTATTCAACCCTCGGCCACAGAAAATCAAGAATCTAGGAGAAAATAAATGAAGAGTCTTTAAAACAAGTTCAACAGTATACTTTTTTAATTAGAAGGGTCCTACAAGCCACGTGCTCGTGATGATATAGTAATGAACCCTCTATTGAGATTAATGCTCCTCCGATACCAGAGGAAATCACTCACACCCTGCCTCGTCCTCTGTTCTCCATTTCAACCCTCCTGGAAAAACAGCCTTCCATTTACAATAGACTAAATTGAAAAGTAGAAATGATAATATTACATTACTGTTTGTTTCATATCAATGCATAATATGTATTAGGGTTAATACATTTTGGGTTAAGGGTTTTGATAGGGAACGCTTTTTGGGTCCCCACAAGAATAGCAGAATATAAGTTATATGTGTTTTTGTTTGTCTGTAGCACTGTGTGTGTGTTGTAGTCCAGTGTGTGTGGGTGTGTCTGTAGACCAGTGTGAGTGTGTTTGTAGTCTTGTGTGTGTCCGTAGCCCTGTGTGTGTGTCTGTACTCTAGTGTGTGTGTGT
>JACXGI010005609.1:16351-34456 GCA_016801175.1 Esox masquinongy | reverse complement strand
TCATCTGTCTGCCACCTCCACTACTGATTACACTGCCAATACTTTGCGGCTGAGAGCAGCTGACAATTGACCAGGCCAGATCAATGCTGGCTAATAAGCATGTCATGAAGGAGAAGAAAAGAGCCGCAATGAAAGAGAGGGAGGGAGAGAGATACATAGAGAGAGACCGGCTAAGAGGGAGAGAGAGCCATTGACAGAGAGAGGGAGAAAGATGCTCAGTTTGATCCAATTCAGTTCTTCCACATCTGCAGGTGTAAGTGTGATGATTGGGGCTGTTATTGCCAGTTTAATATGAGGCAATCAAGCTATAGTGGTCTAGATATCAACAAACATAGAAGAAAATTGCCCCTTTTCATATGATACCCCTTTCCTGACTCCTCCTTGCCTCCACAGAACAAAACACGCAAACAATTGAGTCTGTGAGGCATCACTTTTAAAACCCGAGATGGCAGAATTGATAGCCAGGGCCGGGCTGAAGAAAGGCTCGCTTGTTTGTTTTTTTGTTTGTGTCGGAAGATCTTCACTCGTTCTTTTCTCCTCCCAGCTATCGCTCCTGGAGGAACTCGACCGTCCCCGCTTCGCCGCTGGTGAGATAATAACACAGTCAGGTGTCTGTCCAATCGGGCTATTTGACTTTGCGTAAATCACCATGTTTTTTTCCTTCCTTTACCGGTGTCATTTTCTTTTGCTCAAATTACCTTTTCCGTCGCCCTGCCGATCACACAATTGGAGGTGCTTTATGGATACTGATTGAGGCCTTTTCTTTGCCGGCATCAACACATTGGCATATCACTGCTAGTGTTTACAACAGCCTTTTATTACATGCTATTATGCTCTGGGTTTGGAGAAAAAGCCTCAGTGTGTGAGTGAAGGAAACTTAGGTTGGATGATGGAGTGATGGAAAGATGAGAGACTGATAGTAAATGAAAGTAAACTAATGGGTAGGACGGGGAGGCAAGTGATTTTGTATCCCTATAGCAGAGGTTTCAGGCACTTTATTTTGGCAGTAACCTGTTGTACAGGATATAGAGATGGATGACTGAAGAGATGGACAAAGATGGTGTAGTTACGGAGAAAGATGGTGTAGTTACGGAGAAAGATGGTGTAGTTACGGAGAACGATGATTTAGTTATGGAGAAAGATGGTGTAGTTATGGCAAAGGTGGTAGAGTTATGGGGCAAGATGGTGTAGTTACGGAGAAAGATAGTGTAGTTATGGAGAAAGATGGTGTAGTTATGGAGAAGGATGGTGGAGTTATGGAGAAAGATGGTGGAGTTATGGAGAAGGATGGTGGAGTTATGGAGAAAGATGGTGGAGTTATGGAGAAAGATGGTAGAGTTATGGAAAAAGATGGTGTGGTTATGGAAAAAGATGGTGTGGTTATGGAGAAAGATGGTGTAGTTATGGAGAAAGATGGTGGAGTTATGGAGAAAGATGGTGGAGTTATGGAGAAAGATGGTGTAGTTATGGAGAAAGATGGTGTAGTTACGGAGAATGATGGTGGAGATACGGAAAATGATGGAGGAGTTATGGAAAAAGAGTTATGGAGTAAGATGGATGGGTTCTGAAGAAAGATGGTACAGTTACGGACACAGATGGTGAAGTTACAAGGCAAATTGAGCAATTCTGACAAAAGGAGTTACAAACAGAGATAGTGGGGATACAGAGAAATGTGGAGGAGTTACGGAGGAAGGTGGAGAAGTTACAGAGGAAGATGGAGGAGTTATGAAGAAGGATGATGGAGATACAGAGAAAGGTGGAGGAGTTATGAAGAAAGATGGCATAGTAATGGACAAAGATGGTGGAGTTACGGAGTAAGATGGTGGAAATGGAGTTAGATGGTGCAGTTATGAGATAAGACAGATCTGGGTATAGGTAATAGAAACTATATTTTCTTACTAGTGGTAACATTTCTTATTGCTACTTTTTAAATAGTTTAAATATGCAGTATGACTGTGATATATGTTTGTCCCACTTGGCTATCTTAATTTGACTAGACCAACTATAAGTGGTTCGGGATAAAAGCGTCCGCTAAGTGACTAAATGTCAAACTTAGGACAACGGCGTCTCCAAAGCCCACATTTGAAAAGCAGAGTTGACCTTCAACTTCTCCCAAACTAAAACCTGTGTTGGTATCCCAGGCATGTTGATCTCTCTGGAGATCTTCTAAACATTCAGTGGGTGTCAGAGGCCTAGCTAAACACTCTGTGTTCTCCCGGAGAATTGGGTTGGCAGCGTAGGCTGTGGGCCGCTCTCATTTACATTTTTATAGCCCCTCAGTGGGGAGGTGAGCGGGGACGTGTCCAATTATCAAGCCTGTCTCCCTTCTGCATGCACACACTCCTCCTCCCGGGCTAACCATTGAACACCCGCTAGGGCTAATGACACACGGCCGGGGGGCTGAAGCGAGGCATGCTGGGATAGCGGCTGGTCAGCAGGACGTCTGAGTGTGGGCAGCATCACTGAGGAGGCAGGGAGGAGATGTAGAGACATGTGAGGGAGATTAATTGGTTGGCATCATATGATGCAGAGATGGGTGGGGCAGTTTAACTGAAGGTTGGCACCATATGATAAAGAGATGGGTGGGGCAGTTTAACAGAAGGTTGGCACCATATGATAAAGAGATGGATGGGGCTGTTTAACTGAGGTTGGCATCATATGATAAAGTGATGGGTGGGACAGTTTACCTGAGGTTGGCATCATATGATAAAGAGATGGGTGGGGCAGTTTAGGTGAGGTTGGCATCATATGATAAAGAGATGTGTGGGGCAGTTTAACTGAGGTTGGCATCATATGATAGAGATGGATGGGGCAGTTTAGGTGAGGTTGGCACCATATAATAAAGAGATGGGTAGGGCAGTTTAACTGAGGTTGGCATCATATGATAAAGAGATGGGTGGGGCAGTTTAACTGAGGTTGGCATCATATGATAAAGAGATGGTTGGGGCAGTTTAACTGGGGTTGGCATCATATGATAAAGAGATTGGTGGGGCAGTTTAACTGAGGTTGGCATCATGAACACAGTTTTGACCAGACTCTGCAGTAGTTTCATCTGTTAGGTAACTTTGTAATCCACTTTTCCGTCCTCTGTAGCAATGTGGGGCTTAATAAAGTAATAGCTATTGTGAGCTAGTTGTTTTTATTGTGTTTTTACGATTTTAATAGTATGGATAGACCAATTAGAGAACACTTAATCCATCTCAGATAGCCTTCAAATCTAGGCCATCAAATCACACATCCTACTAGTTGAGCAGGAAAACTCCAATTCCTTGTAAGGTGAGTGCAGCATAGCGTCACTCACAAAGGCTAAGGCAGATACTCTGAGATTGAATCACCATATAAAGCTCTTTAGGATCATCGGATGGAAAGCAATCAGATAATCCAGGGAACTGTAATCCATTGTTACTAGTATAAGAAAATGACTGCAGTGTGTCTGTGTGTGTTTTGACAGTGGTCGTGGATGGAGGGTCACATAACGTCTCAGAGCGCTTCCAGAAGGTCACTTAAAGGGTGTCAAGTCAGTCATCCAAAAATGACATCCGATACAGGCCACTCTGCACCTTTGTAGTGTCTCACACACACTCACATTTAGATGTTGCATTCTTTTCACACACAAGCCATAGCATGCAAACACAGCCCCGGCTAACGTGTTATTTCCATGTCAATGCACTGCTCTCAGGGAAGCTGCCCACTCTCCATGGCAACCGGAGTGATTGGCAGGCATTCCTCTGGAAGACATAGGACAGCTCTGTGTTTAATTTGCTACATTTCACAAGCAAAGTCAATTACCCAGAAGTCTGTGTACCAACCAGCTTTTCATTTTCTCAAAAGACTTGACACACAGATGAGTGTGAAATTAAGAGAGAGGGAAAGAACGACAGAGAGAGAGCGACGAGAGAAGATAGAGACTTTAGAGAGAGGGAATGAAAAACAATGTAGAGAGAAAGAATGTAGAGAGGGAGACTGTACAAAGAGGATAAGAGAGAGACTAAAGAGAAAGACACTGCAAAGCGAGAGACTGTGGAAAGAGAGACAGTAGAGAGAGACAGCGTGACTGTAGAGAGACAGACTGTTAGAGAGACTGTAGAGAGAGACTGTTGTTTGTTTTTGAAAAACCTTTAAAATTGGAACAAAAAGCATAGAACACACTAAAGCTTATTCTTATCTAGGCTTAAAAATAATCTCTACAGGTAATTTCAGCTTGGCTGTCAATGACCTGAAAGTGAAGGCAAGAAGGGCTTTTTACGCTGTCAAAAGCCAAATCTAAATTGAGATACCAATTAAAACATGACTCAAAATATTGAAATTTACAATTGAACCAAATGCCCAACATGGAAGTGGAGAAATATCCAGTGGAAATCTTGCAAGCAGAATTCCGCAAAAGAATTCTTGGAAAACAGAGAAAAGCCACAAATTATGTAGAGAAGAATTATGCCAATGTCAATTATTAATAAATATCCAAAAACGAGCCATCTCATTTTATAACCACTTAAAAAGCAGCTTTCAGTCCTACCACTACAAAGCCCTGAAATGCCAAGAAATAAATCTAGAGAAGGTCCCCTAATCCAATTAGTAATCAGACTTAGTTTACAAACCACTCTTAACCGAACTTAGACAATCTGGCCAAAAACAAATCATCACCAAGTACAACCAAAATGTTAACTATTTGGAAAACAGCACAAAATCTCAAAGTAAACTACAATGGCATTTGGCGCTGAACAGACAAGACACATTGGCCAACTATCTGACCAACGTGTCTGATAGAAAGCGAGTATGAAATTGACAATGTACAGACTCAGCAAGCACAACCTGGCCATAGAGACTGGTCATTGCAGGCAAATCTGGTTACCCAGAGAGGAAAAGCTGTGATCACTCCCACAGGAAGAGGTGGAGAGAGAGCTGCATTTCCTATTACACTGTATCAAATACCAAGACCTAAGAGAAGTTTTCTTTCCCCAAATGATCAGTCACTAAAATTATTTGAAACTGAAACCATAAAAGAAGAAAGAAATCAAGTTCATAAGTACTGGGGGAAAAGTTAAATGTGTATACGGCAGGCTGTGGGACAGAATATAGCCAAATATACAACCTGTTTAGATCTTTATCTCTTTTCAAACATTTCACCACTGGCACCCTACGACTGTATGATTATATTGTATTATATTGTAGAGACTGTAGAAAGAGAGACTCCAAAGAGAGGGACAGACACTGATAGAGAGACTATAAAAACCGACAGAGAGACAGAGAACGATAGAGAGAGACTATAAAAACAAACAGAGAGACAGAGAACGATGGAGAGAGACTATAAAACCGAAAGAGAGACAGAGAACGATAGAGAGAGACTACAAAAACAGACAGAGAGACAGAGAACGATAGAGAGAGACTATAAAACCGAAAGAGAGACAGAGAACGATAGAGAGAGACTATAAAAACAGACAGAGAGACAGAGAACGATAGAGAGAGAATATAAAAACCGACAGAGAGACAGAGAACGATAGAGAGAGACTATAAAAACAGACAGAGAGAAACTGACGAGGGACAGAAACTGTCGAGGGGTCGGATGGGGCAGAGAGACTGTTGACATTTGTGTAACCTATTCCTCCTCCCCCTGAATACGAATAGGGTCTGATTATACATTATTATATCTCAGAGTAACACAACCTCTTGGCCTAATCTGGCCAGCAATTGAGACTGTGCAAATAAGCCCCAGTGACAGCAGTGGGACAGGAGGGAGCCTGGGGGCACTTCCATCCTGCAGAAGCAACGCTCTGAAAGGCATTAAAGATAAGAGGGAGCAAGGGGGCTGCATCAGCACTAAGCACAGCAGAACAGGGTGGCTAATCCACGCACACGCACGCACGCACGCACGCACGCACAGAGCATTTGGACGGGCATACACTGGATATAATAATGAATTAATTGACAGATGTGTGCAAATTTAAGTCAGAAGGAGAGCAAGAGCACAGCGGATTCTGCTCACGCCAGGACACTTGGGAAGAAACACATTCATAAATACCCTTGTTTATTCAAACACAGACTCACATACATTATGCAAATGAAATGCATTCGTAGGCATAAAAAAAGAATACAGTTTTAAAAAGACTTCTTAATAACATGGGTACAAAAGCAACATCATTGATACAGTCGCAATTGTCTCACTCAGTTCGGCTCCCCCCTTCCACACACACACACCCAAAACGGAGAAATTATTCACCAGGGCGACTAGGCGGGCAGCGGGCGAATATTAAAAACAAACAGGACGAAATTCACTTCCTGAAAGGAGCGACAGGACGTTTGATTGCATCTGACCTTTCACCTCGCGTGTCAAAAACCTATCAGAGCCCACGCTCCATCTCCCTGGAAGCCAATGTCGTACGCATATCTCTGTATGCCAGGATTACCTCATCACAGCCCTCGCTCGGAAAACTCCAGCGTATCAAAGAGGGACGGCGGGACAACGCAACAAGGCCAGGAAAACCGGGAGATAAACACACAACACTCCCTGGCGCTTACAGTTGGTCATACTAAGCTCCAACAAAGGGAACCTTCTGGCCTCATCCACGTGTCAGTCAGGGCGTCCACCATGGCTCCTCGCTGAATCCCCTTCAGGCAGGGTCCAAGACCTACAGCAATGTCAAATGTGGCATCCTCAAGTCAGCCAGAGTCATCTGCAATTCAGGACAGGAAGAAAACGTGGCAGGGCTTTAAGAGGATTTAGAGATGGGAGATAACGAAAACATATCTCCCTTTGTCTGCTGCCGTTTCTGCCCTCACCCAAGCTCTGACAAGTCCTCGCTCTCTCTTCCCGTCTGACTCTGGAATGCTCACTGTACAAAAAAAAGAAAAAAAAGAAAGGGAGCAAATTGATATTTAATTGGTCCTAATTTCTACCTATTTTCTTCTCAGGACATTTTTTTTCTACACTTGTCAGTTTCTGTGAGAAACGGAGGTTAGAGGTCAGGGAGAGAAGAGATGGGGATTGTGGGCGAGGGGGTTGGTGTAGGGAGGGGTGACACCTGGACAGATCGAGACAGGACAATTGTCCCCTGTCTCAATTACCCGCCCCCCATCCACATCCTCCAAAACGCGGTCATGTCATATCCTGTCCTCTCCCCCTTTGATCCTACCTTACCTCGCCACACCTCTCCCTCTCATGACCCCTGGAGGTAACTTAGCATAAAGAGGAAGTCACATCGCTCCATGGTGCTCAGGGCTAAAAGAGACCAGGCCTCCCGGCTTTCCTTTCACAACAACCTTAGGACATTGACATCCTCTGTCCCGCTCTGACGCAATGAAACACATCCTAACTTGCCCGAATCATCACATCCTACCTCCTCGTAGTATAGCTGGTCCAGTCTTAGCCGAGGGCGCAGCTGCCCGGAGCTACAGGGCTAATCTCCGTCACACAGGACAAAGTCACCAAAGTGGCTTAGCTCAAGGCCTTATGATTCCCGAACACACTGACCCTCTGATGAACCTGAGAGAGACTGACCGGGTCACCCAGTGGGCCTGACCTCTCCATACCACTCTGGGCTTATGTCACTAACACCTCCCAGCAGGGTTGGAGGGCAGGGCTTAACCACTCATAGCAAGCCCGCCAAACCGAGGCAACGAGAGAAAGAGATTATCCTACCCAACTGACGATATAACTCTGACTCGATCGAAGATTGTAAGTAAAGTTTGGCTTTACTTACAATCTTCATTTCCTAAGGTTGGATGATGGAAATCCGTATAGAAGTGAAAAGGGAATAAACCAAAGCAGCTGTGTTCAATGGAAAATCACATGCATATTAATTTAATCAGGGCACTGCCCAAAAGGTGTGATAAGGTATATAAAAAGTAAATCCAAAACACAGAAAATGCACACGTTTTTGCAGAAACCGTGTCACACTGATCATGACATGATTATTGCGGAAACATGTGGCTCACACTCGGTTCACACTTCCCATGTCAGCTAACCGTAACCTCTGTCTCATTTCCAGGAGCTTAGGTAAAGCACAGGAAGTCTCTAACATTCACACAGGGGGAAATAATAACGCAAGATAACTTTGCTGCTGTTGTCAGACAAGAGTTGACAGTCACTCCCCTAATGTTTTTTTTTTTTTTTTTTTTTTTTTACAAATAGTATGAAACAGAAGGAGGAGAAGAATTAACATGGTGATGAAAGGTATAGCCGGGTTTTGAACACCGTTCCCAGGTATGGAGCCCCATATGCGCATGGAGCCGGGAGTGGTAACACTGGAACACGGCTCCACACCGCCAACGAGACCGCTGATGAATAAATACTAAGAAATCATATCGCTGGATCAGCGTACATCCACATCAAAACCTTGGATTCCCAGCAGTCAACAGCAGTTCTGCTTTAAGCCCGTACAGCCACCAAGTGAGGTAAGAGAGGAAAACACATCACAGTTGTTTAAGAGGGATGGCAATTGCCAGGGACCACATAACAGGATATTATTAGCATACTTAAGGGCTAATATAATATTTATTACGGTTAAATCTTCCAAACAATATTCACCATAGGTTTCGAGGGCCATAGGAGGGCCATGGGAGGGCCATGAACAAAGTAATTTGGAGCAGTCTTAGGCGTAGAAGACGCTAAAGGTTGGTGCAAGCCAACTACAGCAAAACTAATACTGAGACATTATCAGAAAGATAAAGTATAATATATCGTTAAACAGACGATAATACATTACCTATTCCCTCCATCGGTATTGTTCAACCATCTGTATCCCCTGACCCCTTTCTTTACCACTCCCTCCCCATCCTTCTTCAAATAATGACAGCAGTCTGATAACTCAACCCAGTGTGGAACTGCACTGGGCTCCGACGGGCAATTTAGCTGCAGTCATGGCTGAGCGCCTTTTAGAGGCTTGTTTGAGACAGGAGAGAGATGATCTCCGAGGGGGACTCTGAGGGGACTCTGGCCGAAAATCTCTTTCATCCCTCTCTTCTGTTAAAGAAGAATCACGTCGAGTTCCACTCCAAGGGCAAACCTGGCCCACACATAAATGAGAGACGAATTGAGAGAGGGAGAGAGAGAGAGAGAGAGAAAAAGGGAAGAAAAAGCACGAGAAACAAGAGATAGAAGAGTGTCAACTCTGGAAAAGCGCCGGAGTCATCTCGTCTGGTGTTGCTAGGAGATACACGTGGCCTATAAACTCTGGTTCCAAATCCCACTGGAGCAATTGTCTGCCATTTGGTGGCTTGGCCTTCCGAGGCTATTGGTCATGTTTCAGATCGATACAGCTCTACCTGGACAATACTGTACACAGGAGATAGATATCCCCTTCACGCTCACCACACCGGCCACTGGAGCGATTCACTTGGCGCATAGCAGCTCTCACAGCAGCAATGCTACGCTATATGCTGTCGGGAGAGATAATGCACTGTGTGTAATATCTATACTCCCCTCAGAAAAGGCTTTCTTGTTTTTTAACGCTCCTGGACAACCGCTGAAACAACTACAGGATCATTTCACCCCCGTCCTCGACTGACAACTCGCGGCACCAACACGCTTCGAGCATCGCGATGTCACGACATCGACATCACTGTCGTGTCAATTCCACCTGCCACCCCAGAAAGAAACGGAAATCAAACCTTTTGTCCTGTTCACTATCATTTCATGAGACAGAAGGAACGTACAGGTTGGACGTGATGCCACGGGAATAGCACAGCAGCCGTCGTTTCTTTTAAAGGAGGCATTCCTCTGCAGCTGACGAATTCATGGCGAATCCTGGCACTCGACGGCTCTAGCGTAGCACGAGGCTTCAACCCCTTAATCAAAACGTCGCCAAAGGTTCAAGTGTGACCCTAACACGTCATCGGAACGGATGCTCCCAGCGCCCGCTGTGGGTCAGAGGGCATGCCCTTCACTACACAGCCGACGAAGGGGGCGGGGACCGGACGGTGTTCATCCCTCCAGGATCGTAGCAGAAACGGCCGCGCAGTGGGCCGGCAGTTCACAGAGACACTTGTCTCGCGGTGACACCGACGAATTCAAGACGCGGGGTAACAGGAGTGCCGTGGATTGGCTACACCCGTCATCAGCCTAGCCGGGGGTCATTTACGGTAACCCGCGGGGGATGTAAACATATCATTAGTCAGCTAATGACTGGAGCTGGCGGTCTGGCACCGAGACCGGGGGTAGGGCGTAGGACACCCGGGTATGGACAGGGGGTCACGGAGGTCCAACCGAAACTCGCCATGTCGTATTTACTGTGGCGCTGGCACTGGGACAGCGCGTCCGGGGTAAAGGGTTAAAACTCTTGGGGAAATGGCTTTTATGGAGGACAATCTGTCACATCTAGACCCAAACCAAAAGGGATATTGCTTCTTGAATATATTGCGCGGTATTCTCAAAGCCACATCGCGCTGCCGTCTCTCAAACCAATACCTTCACAGAGTCAGGTGTTTGCGGGTCAAGATAACTATAAGAATACGCAATACACAGTGTACACACACACACACACACACACACACACAGTCAGACAGTGGAGCTCGTCTGAGTGTTATCAGCCCCTCTGCTTTCTGCAGTAAGCAGATAAGTTCCATAGTAAACCCAGCGAGGGAGAAAGGCTGCACAGATAGGCCCCAAGCACTCCACAGAAAGCCTTGGGGTGGGCCACCAGCGTGTGTGTGTGTGTGTGTGTGTGTGCATGTCAAAAACGAGAGAGAGAGAGAGAGAGAGAGAGAGAGAGAGAGAGAGAGAGAGAGAGAGAGAGAGATATTGCGCACATACAGTTACTGTTCATACGTGTCACTGTGGGAATGAGGCGCGGCGACATCAGACGCGTCCCCCCCAACCTCGACCTCCCCCCACCCCACCCCAAAGGGTTACGCGTCTGTCCAGCCGACGCCGGTCAATTTAGACCACAAGAATAGGAGCAGGGAGGCTGCAAATAGGTCCTCCGCCACAGGGCCGATTGGCTGGGTGTCGGGGGGCCAGAGAGGCCAGGAAGACACGGGGATGAATGGAGGGGACGCGGGATTGACCGACGCCGCTCATTCTCCCGCGGAGAAAGCAGCCGGAGACAGGTAGCCATACAGAGTCCCAGACTTCATCAGGCCGGCTGAATGGGAGCGGCGGAAGAATAGAGACGGGAGGTGCTGCCGGGGTTATCGTGGCGCCGGGGGGGGGGGTCTGCGGGGTCTACCGTCAAACATAGACGCAACCCACACACACCAAATATAAAACGCGATATACAACACAGACACAAACATACAGTATATACACGTGGAAACGCACAAGTCACGTTGGACTTTCCTAAAAGTGCAGGGACCTCTGTATGAAGTTCAGTGTGTGTCAGAGTGTGTATGCTCTGTTTCTTCAGTTCCCTCCCATCTTCCACTGATTCACCTCTACTGAAAGCTCAGGGGAGTGAAGTGAACTCACAGCTCCAGAAATACTATACCCTCAGGTTAGGAAGACATTACTCACTCCAATTAGCAGTAGTTAACTGAGGAACACTATTTGCCTGAACACATTATCTGGGTCGTTCCACAAATGGAGTGGCCTACATTTGGAGCATGTTTGATATTCTATTTTGCAGGAATTGTGCACCAATAATGCATTTTAAAACTTTGCTGTACTAAATTGGCATTTCACATCAATTATTAGAAACATTTAATGAGTTAGATTTCTCACGTGACTAAAAACTACAAAAAAATATCCTAAGATCAACATTCTGTACGTTTTGGTCAACTCTGTAACATTTATAAGGCAAAATTATTAGGATCTTTCGCACAATTACCTCCACCGAATTTTGTGATACCAAGCTTGTGATTAAGGCTCCGCTTCGGCAACCATCAGTAAACTCGGGACAGTCGATGTTGAGATACGTGTCGTCTGAGGCATATCCAATGCTGTTCTGTTATCACGCTGCTTGCACTTCCGGGACGTCTATACCAGAATACACACACGTCAGAAGGAACACTCTCCAGCCTTCTACCTGCCCTGACCGCAAAAGGCACCCAGGCCACCACAAGGTGTCCCCAGGCTGCGCTGGCCAATCTCACCATCCTCCATGTATATACCTAGTAGCCAAAACTTGTAAAAGTAAGTTAGCAGATTCAAATCTTTTTGCCAATTTTCTGGCGTTTTATGAAGGAACCCTGAGACCGTTGAGCATAACATACATATCGGCCCTGTTACCCAGAGATAGATATGCTAGAAATGGTTTAACAATTTCAAGTTTTGTGAAGCTTGAATTCAATTGCCCCTCGCTGTTCCACACAAACAAGCTTCCATTCCCCTGTCACATGGGGATTTAAGGCTGATTTAAGGAGACAACCTCAACCTTGTAATCTCAACCCTGACTTTAATTACATTTTACTGGCACTAATTACTCATCATATACTGAACTACTTGAGATAGGTGAACATGCTTTTTAGGAAAGGTGATCTTTGACAGAATCAGAATGTTAAACATTAGATGAATTATTAGGATTTATTTTTTACACTACCCAATATATACAAGACAAGACAGATATACAAGACAACTGACCACAGTTGTTCGCCCAACCTCCTCCTTTCTCCCCTACGTCCTCATGCCCTTCTATTCGTTCTAGTATCCCTCCTCCTCCATGTCTCTCTCCGTGAACACTCTACTTCCTTCTGCCTTGGGACACTTCTGCCGACATTCGGTGATTAGGCTTAAGTGGATTCTGTCACAGATATCATAGGCTGATTAAACCCTATCTGGGCTGAACCGCCACACACCGTGCACCGGGACTGGCCGACGGGGAGGGCGAGAGAGCAAGAGAGGGGGAGAGATAGACTGACAGAGAGAGAGACGGAGGGGGAGAGAGGGAGATGGGCTGGGGGGTGAGAGATAGACTATTAATAACCGTCCATTTGTGGCAGGGAGCCCGAGGCGATGCCATGCAGTGTGTTCTCCTTTAGTCCTCCACTTAGATCTGAGAACAGCCACCCCTCCGCTCCCACCTCCACCCCCCATCTGCTATCCTCCACCCATCCCTTCCTCTCAAAGTCTCTCCGTCTCTGGGCCTGTGTCGCCATGCAGCGGGAGAAGCCGGCGCGTTGATCTATACGGTCAGGTTGGCTGTCGTCCGGCGACGAGAATGGAGGAGCTGAAGGAAAGGGAGATCAGCGAGGGGGTCTTTGTCTTGTGCAACAAGAGGGAGAAGGGGCGATGGAGACTACATAGTTGTAGCCATACGTTCAGATGTTACCATTTAGCACTCCCACCCACCCACCCAACGAACACACACACACACACAACCGATGCCCACACCACTCCGCTCCACTCACCCACCTGTGTCTCCAGGTGTCACCCTCGGGGGCGGAGCTAAGCCTCGTGTTTCCCAGGAAAGAGGCCGTGGGACCGTGCCCCCTCCCCTCCCCACCATTCCCGGGCATTAGCGGCGCGGCACATTAACCAAATCAAAACTAAAAGTGAGTAAATCAGAAAATACGTTTCGGGAAATTTGAAAGCCTCCGCCCCCCCCGTCGTTCTCCGGTGACCTGCACAAGGGCAGGACAATGGACGATCGGTGGCACGGCGCTAACAGACAAAAGCTTGTCATTTCATCAGGCGCTTACGCTTCCATCAGGAAGAGAGAGGGTTGGCTAACCCCCGCTCACACAATAAGCAGCCACAATACCCCATCTAATCACATAATCCACACAAATTATGACCAACACCTTTAAATTATGATTGCACAGCTTGGGGGGGCGGGGGGGGATTAACATGAAAAGAACAGAAACCTCACAGACCCAGAGGTACCGAAACGTGGTTCACCGTGCTTCTGCCGTATACACGTGTCCGGAAGTACATACCACTACTCCTTATCTTTATTAACATACCCCAAAACACCAATTGGTCACTTAGTGAGTCATTGCCCTTCCACACTGAGGGAAGGTGAAACCTTGAGGCTAGTATTGTCCATCCCAGCCCGACAAAAAACCCGCAAGAAAAGCCACAGGCAGCTGTCTACCCAGGATGCAAAGACACATCGCGTCAAAACATGACCCCGGCGTACGACTCATCCTCATCTTCCCAAACAACTGGGGGGGAGGGGCAGAAAATGAATAAAAGACATGGAAAATGAGAGGAAAGACACTTCAAAGGTGTGGCTGAGTGCTGAACTCTGTGTGCGCTGAGCCTAGCTCCATGGTTTCATTAGGGTCATCTGATATGCGGAGGGGTTGCGGGTGCAAGGGGAATCAGGATGGGGACTTCAGAGGGCAGCCCCGCAGTTCAACCCATGAAAGACAGGCATGTTGCACCAGGCATAATGATCACAGGGGGAGAATAGGGGAGGAGAACAACAGGAGGACAAGAGTAGGAGAGGATGAAAGGAGGTGAGGACGACCTACATTTTCAGTGGTCTTTTCGAAACACAGAAATATGAATGTCCCTAATTGGCTGAACTGAGATGTGGAGATCTTCGTCTTTAGATGGATTTTAAAGACATTTGTAGACTGTCCTTTATACAGTGTTCCGCCTGACCCTTCATACCATGTTCAGGCTGATCCCTATACAGTGTTCAGGCTGATCCTTCATACAGTGTTAAGGCTGATCCATCATACAGAGTTCAGGCTGATCCTTCACACAGTGTTCAGGCTGATCCTTTACACAGTGTTCAGGCTGATCCTTCACACAGTGTTAATGCTGATCCTTCATACCGTGTTAAAGCTGATCCTTCATACCGTGTTAAAGCTGATCCTTCATACCGTGTTAAGGCTGATCCTTCATACAGTGTTCAGGCTGATCCTTCACACAGTGTTCAGGCTGATCCTTCATACCGTGTTAAAGCTGATCCTTCATACCGTGTTAAAGCTGATCCTTCATACCGTGTTAAGGCTGATCCTTCATACCGTGTTAAGACTGATCCTTCATACAGAGGGCATTGTGCTCAGACTTGTGGAAGTCAACATTTTTTTTAGTGTGCAGAGGATGTGGTTTTGTCTTACATTACCACAGCCATGGGACACACTGTTGCGGGTAGGGCAAAAGGCCCGTCACACGCGCACGCGCACACACACACACACACACACACAGCGGTGGTGGTACGGGCAGCTCACCCCCATGGCCCCGCCTCCCCACACACCTCACCTCCCTTCACCCCTCCATGACTCCAACCCTCACTAATCTGGCCTTTGTCCCTCCCGCCCCCCGCCGCCGCCAGGCACCACCCTTTAACCTTCCCACCCCTAAATCCCCAATCAGAGGTACCTCTCACCCCGCGCCCGTCTAAGGACCCAGGCCCTCTGCCCCGTCACAGTCCGCCAGGTGCAGTGTCCTGCCCCCGGGTTTGGGTGGGGCGGCGGGCGGAACACCTGTCCACTGAATGGGGCAGGGGTCTTCTGGGGAGCCGAACAGGAGCGGCCCGGGCCCGGGATAATGGCACGCCGTAGGAGAGACATTAACCCCACACTGAGACACCTCCCTCCGCCTCCCGACCCCCCCAGACCCGCCCCTAAGGAGGCGACACTGGGCTGGGTCAGGTGGACAGAGGGGGTCTGTAATGCCGTAATACCTGCTTCTAACGCTGTGGTGTACTGGGGAGAGAGTTAGGCCAGCTGGTCAGAACAGAGGGAGGAAATAAGACAGGCAGCAGGACGGACACAACAAAGCCCCAGGCCCTGAAACACAAGTGGAAGTCAAGATAAGGAGACCAACGTTGATTAATACCACAAATTACAATTGCATAACTGGCGTCTCTCTCGCTCTCTGTCCGTCTCTGTCCGTCTCTGTCCGTCTCTGTCCGTCTCTGTCGCTCTCTGTCCGTCTCTGTCCGTCTCTGTCCGTCTCTGTCCGTCTCTGTCCGTCTCTGTCGCTCTCTGTCCGTCTCTGTCGCTCTCTGTCCGTCTCTGTCGCTCTCTGTCCGTCTCTGTCGCTCTCTGTCCGTCTCTGTCCGTCTCTGTCCGTCTCTGTCGCTCTCTCACTGTCTCTTTCTCTCAGTCTTTCTCTCCCTCTAACACACGCCTGTTCACTCGCCGTCTCACTCTCTCGCCGTGGCTCTCCCGTCTCTCCACCTCCCCCTCTCTACCTCCTCCCAACCCCCCCGCCCCTCGGTGAGTGAGGACACCTTTCTGAACGGCCCAGGGGTTAATGAGAACGAGGCAGATTAATGTAGAATGTTTGTTTGGAGAGAACAGGTCCATTTGCATAGCCCCCTTCCTCTCTGAATAGAACCCTCTGTGGGAGGCAAGAACGAGTGTGTGAGTGTTGTGTTAGCTCGCCGCCGCCACCGCTCGTTCGCTCGTGTGTGTGTGTGTGTGTGTGTTTGCGTGCGCGCTGCGGACACATGCGTGTGATATGTTGAGTGTGACTGACTGAGTATGTTTTTATGACTATGTGTAGGTTGATGCCTATTGAACACTGCAACTGATTCCACCCACTTGAAAACAAACAGCAGGTCCACTCGTGTTTGTGTCACAACACTCAGCATAATGTATGAGCAGTCGGGAGATAGTTGGTCCATACGCTAACACTAGGAATTCAATACACCAAACAAAAGCAGTGACTGTAGTAGGCTGTTCAATACGCCTGCTTATCCTTCCAGCTCCACTCTACCTCACTCTAACACTCAGCACCGCGTGTGTGTGTGCGCGCTCACGTACGTGTGTGTGTGTGTTCAAACACTTTTAACCAAGGTCATTTTACACATCTAAATTGACATGTGTGTTCGCTATATTGAAAACAGGCTCAATCCAGAATACTGTGTGCGCGGCTGAAAGGACAGGTGAGTGTGTGTCTGTGTGTGTTTTGTGTCTCCGTGCGTGTCTGTGTGTGTGTGTGAGGTAATAGTGTTGTGATGGTTCCCTTCTCATCTCTATGCATGTACCCCTGATCCACTCTGCCTGCTTGGTTTAAGAGGGCCTGCAAATCTGGGCTCTTAAGCTAGGCAGGGCAGGATTAAGGAGAGGGGATAGTCTTTCACCTCAGTAAGCCACGGAGAGAGAGAGAAAGAGAGAGAGAGAGAAAAAGAGAGATGTGCTTCAGAGAGCCCATCACGTATGCATTGAAAAATTGTCTCTCACTGCAATTATTCAACAGAGTGCGGCCTTCCGGCAGGAGAGGAGAAAGGCAGAGGGGAAGAGAGAGACCGAGGGAAGAGGGAGAGAGAGGCCGAGGGAAGAGAGGGAGGGAGGCCGAGGGAAGAGAGGGAGGGAGGCCGAGGGAAGAGGGGGAGGGAGGCCGAGGGAAGAGAGGGAGGGAGGCCGAGGGAAGAGAGGGAGGGAGGCCGAGGGAAGAGAGGGAGGGAGGCCGAGGGAAGAGAGGGAGGGAGGCCGAGGGAAGAGGGGGAGGGATTAACACACTGGAGGTGTTGAGTAGGCAACACTTACACTGCTGTTTGCTGGTCAACCTAAAGTCACAGCTGATTCAGAGACCCTCCACTTTAGGACAGATGAGGGACGTTCACAACACACACACACACACACACACACACACACACAATTTTTCCCCTATTTGCCTTCATTGCCCATTTAGAATTGAAATTTGTACTGTATTCGCCTTCATTGCACATCTATACATTCCACTTGTAACATATACCATACTTAATACTTTTCAATATCCTGCCCTCTTCTATTTGCACTTCTGGTTAGATGCTAATGGCATTTTGTTGTACTGTACTTGTACCGTTCAATGACAATAAAGTTGAATCTAATCTAAACAAGAAATCCCAGCCTGATGTCACAACTTGACAATCCGTTTGAGATAAACATACAGTACATATAGTTGAAGTGAAGGATGAGAAGATTAGCATGGCTCTGCTAATGGAAAGGGTTAGATTTTAGTGTTAAGGTTAGGTATTAGTGTAAAGATTAGGTATTAGTGTTAAGATTAGTTTGTGATGGTTGTGTGAGGTGTGTGTGAGGGGTGTGTATAGTGTGTTTGCGTGTGTGTTTGAGGTGTGCGTGTGAGGTGTGTGTGAGGAATGTGTATAGTGTGTGAGGTATGAGTATATAATGTTTGTGAGGGGCGTGTGACCCACCTGACCCCGGAAAGCAATCCGTGCTAGTCAATGGGAAGTGACATCCCCATGAACTAGACACTGTTTGGCTAACCAGCCTCGCCATCCGGCCCCAATGGGGGTGGGGGGGGGGGGGGGGGGGGGGGGGGGGGGGGGG
>JACXGI010005609.1:0-16251 GCA_016801175.1 Esox masquinongy | reverse complement strand
GGATCCTACAAATAGATAGAGGATAGGACAATAACGTCATCCACTACAGAAAGCTCCTCTGCTACAGTGCCATCATGTTGATAAAACCGTGGTTGACACAGACCAGGCCGAGCCTCTTGGTCAGATTGTGTGTTAGAACCTGTAGAGCAAAGATGATAAAGCAAAATTATAACTACCAACCAAACCAACCTTTTATCAAAGACATTTTACTCCAAGTACTGCCAAAAAAAGATAATGAAACAGATTTTCCAAGAGAAATTATGTATTTTTAAAATTCAAGTGTGAATAGGGTCGACTGCTCACAGGAAAAATCATAGCTACAACATTTAAAGTAGTAGTAGTTTTAGTTGTATTCAAGGTACTAATGTTATGACTTGTATGTATTGCTATTATGATTTTTCCCCGTTCTATATGCTACATCCCATGACTAACGTCAGAACTCGGAGCTCTAAGGTCCGGAAAGCCACCAATCCACTCCTGTTGGCTGTTCTGCAGGAAATCTCAGTCTAATTTGAGCACCTAACCTGAAAACACACATACTTCTAGATTCATCAGCAGAGAAAGCCCTCTGTAATCTCCAGCCCAGATTGCTGCTATTGCTTAAGGGCGCCCTCTAAACATATACTGGCATGACTAAAAGCCTGAATTAAAGCTGTTGAATATTGCATGCCTCTAATGTCATTTTTAGGATGGGACAGAGCAAGATCTGCAAACACCTTTTCAGGTCTCCTGAGCCACAGGCTTAAGAGGATGGTTACAGGCAGACTAATTAAGTAAGAAAATCCCCAATGCACCATCATCCTCCAATCCATTTACCTCACACTGTCATCCCTCTCCAGCCCTGCTCTCTCTTTCACTCACTCAGCCACTCAGTCATTCACTCACTCCCTTACTCAACAATCTCGCTCTCCATCTTTCCCTCCACCTCTACCTCTTGCTGACATCTCCGGTTAACATTAAAAAGACTCTAGCTGGAAAACATCTGTTCCATGTACAGTGGATATAAAAAGTCTACACACCCCTGTTAAAATGCCAGGTTTTTGTGATGTAAAAGAATGGGACAAAGATAAATCATGTCAGAACTTTTTGCACTTTTAATGTGACCTATAATGTGAACAATTCAATTGAAAAACAAACTGAAATCTTCGAGGGGCAAAAATGAAAAATAAAAAGCTTACCTGGTTGCATAAGTGTGCACACCCTCTTATAACTGGGGATGTGGCTGTGTTCAGAATTAACCAATCACATTCAAACTCATGTTAAATAGAAATCATTACACACCTGCCATAATTTAAAGTGACTCTGATTAATCACAAATAAAGTTCAGCTGTTCTAGTAGGATTTTCCTGACATTTTCTCAGTTGCATCTCAGAGCAAAAGCCATGGTCCGCAGAGAGCTTCCAAAGCTTTAGAGGGATCTCATTGTTGAAAGATATCAGTCAGGAGAAGGGTACAAAATAATTTCCAAAGCATTAGATATACCATGGAACACAGTGAAGACAGTCATCATCAAGTGGAGAAAATATGGCACAACAGAGACATTACCAAGAACTGGATGTCCCTCCAAAATAGATGAAAAGACGAGAAAAAAACTGGTCAGGGAGGCTTCCAAGAGGCCTACAGCAACATTAAAGGAACTGCAGGAATTTCTGGCAAGGACTGGCTGTGTGCTACATGTGACAACAATCTCCCGTATACTTCATATGAATGGGCTATGGGGTCGGGTGGCAAGACGGCCTTTTCTTACAAAGAAAAAGATCCAAGCCCGGCTGAAGTTTGCAAAAACAAACATCAAGATCCCCAAAAGCACGTGGGAAAATGTGTTATGGTCTGATGAAACCAAGGTTGAACTTTTTGGCCATAATTCCAAAAGGTATGTTTGGTGCAAAAACAACTGCACATCACTCAAAGAACACCATACCCACAGTGAAGCATGGTGGTGGCAGCATCATGCTTTGGGGCTGTTTGTCTTCAGCTGGAACAGGGGCCTTAGTCAGGGTGGAGGGAATTATGAACAGTTCCAAATACCAGGCAATTTTGGCACAAAACCTGCAGGTGTCCGTTAGAAAGCTGAAGATGAAGAGGAAGTTCACCTTTCAGCATGACAACGACCCAAAGCACACATCCAAATCCACAAAAGCATGGCTTCACCAGAAGAAGATTAACGTTTTGGAATGGCCCAGCCAGAGCCCAAACCTGAATCCAATTGAACATCTGTGGGGTGATCTGAAGAAGGCTGTGCACAGGAGATGTCCTCGCAATCTGACAGATTTGGAGTGCTTTTGCAAAGAAGAGTGGGCAAATATTGCCACATCAAGATGTGCCATGCTAATAGACTCCTACCCAAAAAGACTGAGTGCTGTAATAAAATCAAAAGGTGCTTCAACAAAGTATTAGTTTAAGGGTGTGCACACTAATGCAACCAGGTTATTGTGAGTTTTTTATTTTTCATTTTTCCCCCTCAAAGATTTCAGTTTGTTTTTCTATTGAATTGTTCACGTTATGGGTCACATTAAAGGTGGAAAATGTTCTGACATGATTTATCTTTGTCTCATTCTTTTACATCACAAGAACCTGGCATTTTAACAGGGGTTTGTAGACTTTTTATATCCGCTGTATCTATGTAGCCCATTATGGTACACGGTTGTTTCATCGGAATAATGTGTGTGTGTGTGTATGTGTGTGTGTGTGTGTGTGTGTGTCAAGAACATCAAAAATGTGTTTTTGATTTTTTTCACAACTTTTTCAAATAATTTTAAAATATTTTTTTTTCACAATCTACAAAATATTTTGTAAGGCCAAAGTAGAAGACTCTTTGTTCCTATCAATGAACAATAAAACAATATACAGAGACCAATGCACCTTTTTCTTTCCTTTCCAAAAAAGTTGAAAAGGAAGGTTTTGAGTGAGGAACAGAAGCGTTCAATTTGCAGAGGTCTCTTAACCCTTCTGTTCCTCACTCAAAACCTTCCTTTTCAACTTTTTTGGAAAGGAAAGAAAAAGGTGCATTGGTCTCTTAGTTTTTCCGGAGATATATATTGAATATGCTAAGTGTTCACCCCTGAGTCTATTCATGTTAAAAACACCTTTGGCAATGACCACATCTCTGAGTTTCCTTAGGTAAGTATAAAAGCTTTGTACACCTGGATTGTCTAATTTGTTTTCCGTTACACTTTCCAAGATCCTTCAGGCTCGGTCATGGTGTGGGGGATCATGGCCAGACAGCAAATTTGAAGTCTTGTTACAGATTTTAAAATGGGTATAACTGAAAACTGTAACTTTATATGCATTCTTGGTAACCAACTCCAGGGTAGATTCAGTTGTGTGTTGTTGGTTATTGTCCTGCTGAAAGGAGAATTCCTCTTCCAATGTCTGGTGTAAATAAGAAAGAAGCAGGTTTTCCTACAGGAGTTTCCCTATGCAAATCTGCATCCTGTTTCTTTTATCTGAAACTAAGAGTCTTTGTCAATGTCAAGCACACCCACAGCATGATGCAGCCACCACCATGCTTGACAATAAATCAAAAAACGAGTTGTTTTAGATTTGTACAAAACAAATGTGTAGATTGCTGCATATAGGATGTATGCTTGTATTTTTTTATATATATGTTGGTATATTTTTACCCCTTGTTTATGTCAGTATTGTAATCACTCACTACAATGTGATTGATCCATCCTTACTTTTCTGAACTCTCTTGTTTTAAAAATCTCCATTGACCTCATGGTGACATGACTGAGTAGTTTCCTTCCAGTTCTTTAGCTCAACTTAGAAGAACCGTATCTTTGATGTGTTTGGATGGTTTAAAGGGAAGGCCCACCATCCTTTTTTTTATTTGGGGTGTTTTTTTGTCTCCCTACACAAGTATTAATGATTAGCGGTGTTTCAGGCATGTTTATGCACCACAGCATTATTTTAGAAATGTTGCACCATTAAAGGTCAACCAATGACGTCACTGAGCCTGCTGTCTGGTCTAAACATGAATGATGTCATGTGTAGTAGCAATTATTGTGGCTTTTGTGTTTCACAGATTTTTCGATCACACTGGCGGTGGGTAGATATGGTTGTCCTTGTTCAATAGAGCCATTGGACTTGTCTCAACAATGTTCCTATCAACCAGGACATTGCAGGATAGCCAGGTTGACAAAAGACTACAGATTGACCCAAGCCCTGTTCCCAGCCTTGAAGGTAGGCTTTTCAAAAAGGGGATAATATTTATTTTTACAGATTTGGGAGATCGTTAGGTAGTATTTTCAGGATCTAGAAATAATTATGCAAAATTACTATAAAATCACTGTGAAGTCTTGATATTGAGGTTATAGGAAATCTATATGGCCCTTTTCTACCAGTGAAATGCAAAAAGGCTCGTATTTCATTCACTTTTGGAAATCTCATTCTGATTGCACACATGATATGTTAATACAATATTAACTGACTTACATAGGTAAACACAGCACCAGCAGCATCTACAGCATAATTATTGACATAGACCATGAGACCATTAAAGAGATACAAAATGTCTGATTTGTTATTGCTATCTATCTACCAATAACTGCCGTTCTTTATGAGACTTTCAAAACAGCTCCCTGATATTCATATTTTATTTTGTGCTTGAAATTCAATACTTCACTAAGAGACCTTATAGATGATGAATGTATGGGGGACAGGTGAGGATATTCATTGAAAAAAAACTATCATTATCACCTATCATTTCACCCAGAGTGAGTCTATGTAACTTACGTGATTGGTTAAGCCAAATCTGACTCCTGAACTTATTTAAAAATGTTCAACAACTACATGTAAACTATTTTAGCTATTCCTCTTTAGTCATTTGCAAACATTTGTGCAATTTCATTTTCACTTTTACATTGTAGCATATTTGGGTAGGTCAATCAAACAAAAACACAATTAAATCAATTTGCATTAGACTCTGATGCAAAGAATTTGAAAAAGTCCAAGGTGGTTGAATATTATGCAATACTATCTAATACATGGTTCATGCAAAGACAAATTCAAGCAATGTTAATGTTGTATATATAAGCAGTAAGGCACAAGGGGGAGTGGTATACGCCCAATATAGAGCACGGAGTGCCTGGACACAGCGCTTAGGCGTGGTATACTGGCAATATGCCTCAAACCCCCATTATACCCTATTTCAAATATAAACTGGTTACCGCCACAGTTACAGCAGTGAAAATCAATGTGATATCATACCCGTGGTACACAGTTTCATATACAGTACCATGGCTTTCAGCCAATCAGCATTCAGGATGCAAATCATTCAGTTTATAATTACTTTTATATATAGTATTGGCCTACTCTAGGAAAACACATTCCACACAGAATCCATTGACGCTTAAGAATACTGCATCTGTGTGACTTCAAATAACATTGTGCAATGGCGTTATGAGAACAGATTGGTAAAATATTACAATCTATATTAGAAATTATTACATTGTACAATATGTCAGCATGTATGAATATTACCTGAAATAGATTGGATGCATGTATGTTGAATACTCACACATGTTGCTGAAGCAAGCTTATTAACAAGCCCACGTATGTCCACGAAGAAACAGCATTAATCACACCATTCCTTCGAGATATTTGCAATATTGAATGTATCATCGTTTTAAAACAGACAGGCAAACCCAAACAGGGATTTTCGGGAACGAATTGCATGAAAAGCCAGGTTGATGCTAGAATGTGACAAGGTAATGTTCATCCTCATCGCCCATGGCTCTCCAGCAACAAGCACAACAGACTCGGCCTACACAGCACAGCACCCGTCAACTGAAACAGCGGATAACAAACTACGCGTGTCATCTCTCACCCTGATCATAAACGAAATGACTGTATGAGGGGAAAATATGAATCTCAGTGGGGGTGTATTGGAGAAACAGAAACACAGATAATATTACCGCACTCATATTCAACAGTTAAGACACACACAAAAAACCCATGCATTTGATTTAGTGAAAAACAAGACGGCTGCATTTTTTCTCTGCTTCTCCAATACTTCCACGCACATCCTGGCAGATCCCTGCACTACCCAAAGTGATCCGAGGACCCCAGGTTCAAAACCACTGCTATCCTGCCCCATGCTATGTCTTAATGTTAGTGCCCTTTGTGGAAGACATTCCCACAGTATGACCAACAACCTCCTGTGTTGAAGTCCAAATCTAACATAACATTTCATACTGATTTCATCCAGATCAAGAAGGTATATGTATTCCCTATGTCATCATACAGTGATTGTCTCCCCAGTCAGAATATTAAGGTCTATGTGAATGAGATTGTCTCCCTAGTCTGAATGCTAAGGTCTATGTGAATGAGACTGTCTCCCTAGTCTGAATGCTAAGGTCTATGTGAATGAGATTGTCTCCCCAGTCTGAATGTTAAGGTCTAGGTGAATTAGATGATATGTTAGTTAGATCTAATTTTAATCACCCACCAAGATTTGAACCCCAATAACGGCCAGTAACTATAGGGAAATGCAGATAATTTTTTCTTCCGACAGTGTCATTGCCACAGACGTGCACTTTATCCTCATTAATATTCATAATACTTTGATGCCACACAAAAAATAGCACAAGGCAACTGTCAAAAAAACATGTTGCCACAGACGTTACCAACAGCAGTGAATCCACTTGCAAAATGTGGTACAACATTAACTAGTCTTTTCCCCAGATCAGAGTTCTACTAACAAACTTATTTTCATCTAGCTAATGTAGTGCATGATTCTGCATTGTCAGCTAATGCAAGCGAACGTTGCCTGTTTGTGTAGCTGGTCAGCTAGCTAGAATTTAGCAACTTCAGTGCAGGTTACCAGTTACTCAGCTATAAAAAAGACAGCATATACTAAACATGCTCTGTTTAGCATTAGCACAAAGTAGTTACATGTACATGGGTCCTGTTGCTGAGGTAGTTAGATAGGAGAAACGCTACAGCGCTAACAACTTGAATCAATCTGGCTATTTGGTGGAAATTTGTACAACTGTTAGGAGAGAAGTTTTGCATGCTTGCCATGTCTCTCTACAATCCATTTCTCTCTGGGTTTTTTGGGAAGCTGAATAAAGATACAGTACATTTCCATAAGCTCTATGCCAAACGTGACAACACCAGTAAAATAGATGCCAACTAAATTTGTGGCATGATGAAAAAAGAAATAATCTGCACTGGATGAATTCAATGCACAAAACATTTTATTTGGCGAGCAAAACCAAGATATTTATACTGGTACATGTTTTGATCCTGCCTATAAAAAAAAGAAAATGAAAAGAGCAATTCATGTTTATGATAACACTTTGGTGGTGATTACTGTACATATGAAAGTACTGAGATTTAAAAAAATTGGTTAACCACCCCTTTAAGGTCTATGTGAATGAACCTGTCTATCCAGTGTGAATGTTAAAGTCTGTGTGAATGAGCCTGTCTCCCCAGTGTGAATGTTCAAGTCTACATGTGTGTAAGGTCTCGGTTGGGGTCCTGGCTCTGTTGATTCGGCTGCTCTGAGGGAGGCCGGCGTGATCGTCAGCTGAGTTGGGAGAGGAGGCCTCATCACAAGGCGACCTGTCGGTTTACCTCTAACAGAAAACAGACAAATCAAATCATGTGATTAAGCGTAGCGACAGCCGCGCTGCGCGAGGCAGCGCTTCTGATGATGAATAAGGGGGCTTCCATCAGGAAATCAGCAGCGAATCAGAATAATTTGGCTAGAATGATGACACCCCAGTCGCCGGGCAATCTGTCATCCTCACAGAGTGGCACTCTGGGGATCATCAAAAAAGCATTGTAAAACACACGCAAACACAGAAGCACACATACATACACACAGTCCCACAAACAGACACACAACACAAACCATAATAATACACTGAGGATATCCAGTGCTCTGGCTGGTCTTTCACCCCCTGTAGTTTAAGCATCACAGGTGTTTCTGAGGTTTGTGAACTGTCAATGCCATTAACTGCTGACTGAAGACAGCTGTTTGACCAGGTACCTCCCTCCTGATAATCCAATCCAGTAGACATCCTAACTAGCTGCTTTATCTGACCAAGGTGGGAAAGTAATTCACTTTATTCCCTAGTAGAGTTGGGACAAAAAAAGGAAAATTACTGACACTGACTGAATCAAACCCTCCAGAGACACTTTGTCTAAGCATGCCTTGAACTCCTGGATTCTTAAACACATTGCACAGACCATCAACAGTTTGGTCAATACATTGTTGGTGAACCATTAACTAAAACACTAGCAATTACAAAACAACATTGGAGAAAATGTTATTGACTGATTTTTTTTACCTTTTCATCTGATTTCTCCAGCCGAATTATTAGGCACCCCTATACAGAGTTGGGTAGGACCCCCTTTCGCCTTTATCTGCCTCAAGGTTCAACCGACACGTTGCATGTTTTTTTGATGCCCTTCTGCATACCAGTGTTTTAAAGACTGGTCATCTTAGCATTTGTAGCCTTTCTGTCAGCTTCAATTAGTTGGGTCATTCTCCTCTGACCTCTCTCATTAAGGTGTTTTCACCCATAAATCTGACAGGAACTGGATTTTTTGTTTATTGTGCTATGGTCTGTAAAGTCAAGAGACTTTAGTGGGTGAAAATCCCAGGAAGGCAGCTGTTTCTGAGAAGCTGGAACCACCATGTCTGGGACCAACCATCATACCACGGTCAAAGTGTGCTTAGGGCATAGCGTCTTCCCCATCGTTTTTGTCAACCACTAAACCTCCAGACCATGTCAGAATGCTTTACACGTTGAGTTTTAGCCACATGATTCTCTGCTTGGTTATTTTTTTGATTGGTTGTACATAATAAACTGTGCAGAGAGTGTACACTAACTACTTCAAAGCTGTTGAGATGTGTAAGGGGAAAATGACGTATGAGGTTTATTTCATAACCGTATCATAATTAATTAATGATAAAAATAATAATAATAATAAAAATAATAATAATACATCATATTTATATAGCGCTTTTCAGGGACCCAAAGACACTGTACAATAGTGACATGGAACAGAAAACAAACAGAAACAAAAGAAATACTATGAGAAAACAACGAAGATTGAGAGTGTGGGATTTGGCGTGGCTACGGGTAGGCGATTTTGAACAAATGAGTCTTGATGCGTAGCTGGAAGATGGGGATAGTCTCAGAGTCACAGATGGTTTTGGGGAGAGAGTTCCACAGCATAGGAGCAACCCTTGAGAATGCCCTGTCACCAAAGCCTTTGAGCTTTGACTTGGGGATTATGAAGTGGCCTGCAGTACTGGAACGGAGTGTGTGTGTTGGTTGATATGGAAGAAGAAGGTCGGAGAGGTAAGACACCTAACACTACAAGGAACCCAATACTGTGAACCTACTGGTTGCAGATTTACAGGTAACAAAAAAATGTTAACTATTGTTCAGTTTATGGCCATTGTGATAATAGATTTCTTGTCCATACAGCACAGCTTTATTTCAAAGTAAGCAACAGAAAATTGCTAGGAATTCATAAATACATTAGCTGGTAACATTGTAAGTACACGGTAACATAATAGGTGTTTATTAGAAAACAAAACTCCGGGCATCAAAGGCACAAACAGTAAGCTACTTGAGTCATATATCTCAACTGGAAGGGTTTTGAATTCCTAAGTATACGTGCAAGCAACACACTGCCTAGCAGGAAAAACCCTTCACCTCCCCAGGCCAGGGGAGCTAGCATAGACATCTATGCAGAGAGAGACACAGAGAATGTAGCCGTTACTGTGTTATTGTGACAAAAACACTTAATTCAACACCACCTGAATCCACATACTAGCCTTGAACAAAAGCCCTGCGTATGTACAAGAGGATGGGAACTAGTGGTCCACATCAAGGTCATTACGACTGCCAACAAGTTCCCACATACAGCCATTTATAAAGATGCTGCCTGGAAGCTATTGGCAGGTCTATGTATAGGTCAATGTGAAACCCACAGACCTATCAATAACATCCAGGATTATTTTTTCAACTGGCTGTTATGCTAGCACCCTTTCAGCAGTGTGGCGACACAAACTGTTAGCGTAGCCTCAGCTGATTGTGTGCTTGCGAAATACAGTCAACCATGTGCGTTTCCTACTTTAGGTTAAAAAGCGTAACTTATGTAGGCTGCACTGCAATTCCATTCTGTGTATAGTAAACTGTGGCACAGGAACATGTATGTGTAAATTAATCCTACCCAATTCCATCTATAAACAACTGTATCTACAGTATGCTACCAGCACCGTCTACATATGAAAGAAACAGCCATCTGTTAATAAGCATGTAAGTTTGCGAGCAAGTGAATGGGTGTGTATGTCAGCATGGGTCTGAGTGTGAATGGCTGTGTATGTGAATTGTGTGTGAGTGTGAATGGGCGTGGAAGTCAGTGTGAGTGCGAATGGGTGTGTATGTCAGCGTGTGCACGAGAGTGAATTAGTGTGTACGTAGGCTTGGGTGTGATTGCGAATGGGTGTGTATGCCAGCGTGAGTGTGAGTGTGAATGAGGGTGTATGTCAGCGCGCGTGTTAGCATGAACATGCGCGAGCGTGCGGGCGACGGTGTGGGTGTTTGAATGGGAGTGACAAGTAGTTGGAGAAACTGTTTTGTGAATTCCAATGCGTAACGGGCAGAGTTCCGTGCGTAAGTGTGTGTTCATACTGGTAACTGTGGTGGTCAGTGTGCCTGAGCCGACCACCCCTGAACACGGCCATGACGGCCAGCAGCCTCCGCGCTTCCGCTCTGCGTCCAGGGGAACACACATGGCCCTGGAGACCACCCATGTCACTCAAATGAATGACTTTTCGTCTCCCTGGCAATGTCCATAAAACTGGATTTTTTTGGGATAATGCATAATGGCCACGAGGAGGTGGACTGTGTTTTAATTGAGATGGACCAAGAGACGCTGTAAGGCTGCAGTCTCCCAGACACCTCCTCTGAGCCCAGGCTGGACCCCGGCGGAACCGCTCGGCCCGCAGCAACGGACCACGCAGCCTGAGGGGCAAACGTCCGGGTGGTTATGTCAGAGGCGCAGGTGAAACCTGTCAACATATTGCATCATACGGGTCCTTTTCTTTATGGTCTGGGTTTTGCTGAGGACCAAATAAATCTGGTTTCTTGTTTCTGTGTGTCAGCGGAAATCTCCTAAACCCACTGGAGACTGGACTGTGAATATGACCTGGTCCCAACCTCTGTTTACCCCCTCCCCCCCAGGAGTGCTTCCTCCTGCATGGAGGCGATGCTGTTTTTTAGGGAAGAGGATTTGCGACGAGATGCATTAGGGAGAGAGAAGGGCCCTGTGCTGTCTGCCTATGACCACTTTAAAGCACTAAGATGTTGTGGAGCAGAATATTATTGATGTTTCTGTGGCAACACTGGCCTAAGCAGAGGATTATACTGGAAACATTCGCCAGACCAGAGAGCAGAGAGAGAGAAAGGGAGGGAGAGGTGGAGGGAGGGAGAGGTGCAGGGGGAAATGCATGGAGGACGAGGAGGAGCCGAAGGCGAAAGGAATCAAAAGGGCGTGGAGGATGAGAAAAAAGGATGATGGCTAAGAGAGAGAAAGTGCAGAGGGGTGGCCTGACGGAGGGGGAGGAGAGGAGGGAGAAAAGGAGAAAGAAAAGAGAGAGAGAGGAGCCGTTTCAGGTGCCATGTGAGTGACGGCCACAGCTGGCGTGGACCTTTTCTCTTCCCTCAAACACAGATGTAGCGTTTAATTCTTCCTGAAAATCCTGATCCAGCTCACTCTCTCCGTCCCATATCAATCAAATTTACTCCCAAAATGATCATCTGTTTAAGAGAGATTATCTTAGCGAAAGCCATCTATCGAATTACAATAGCACTACTTTTATCCACCTAGCCAGATATCATCCCAGGAGTGTGTGTCCATATAACAATGGGAGCTAAGGTCGTATGTGTGTGTTTGAATCTGTGTCTGTTTGTGTTTCTGTACACTTGTCTGCGTGTGTCCAAGTGTGTGTGTGCGGATGTCCATGTGTGTGTGCCCCAGTGCATTGTTTGACCAAAAATCCTCATAACGATGGTAAACCTTAGAAAACGTGGTTGTGTGAGGACTTTCGGTTGACACGGCAGCTGCGTGTGATGTCTTTTATTGTTCATTTGCATAATTGCACGGTATCATTGTACCTTAGGTTGGGGTCATTCCATCAAAAATTGACAAATAAAGTGTATGTCCTATTTACCAGAAACAGGACATTCCAATACAAGTTTGATATCCTGCTATTATATGAAAGCATTTCATAAAAAAGAAACTTGACCCCTACAGCAATTGAATCAAAGTTTCCATTGGTAATATTAAAATGAATTATATTAAGTATATTATATAAACCAAAAACCTAATCTAATATAACTTTCTAAAATAAACTCATCTCGGAACACTCATCCTCCATCTAACAGCACACATGAACAGGGACCGTTTGGGATAAGCAGTAAAAGGCTTTGGGAGGTTTGTGTTAATAAATAGCATTGTATATTTCCAAGATAAGTAGTTACTTTGACTTCCAATTAAAATAATTCACTGAGGTTGCCAAAAACATTAAAAGAGCAGGACAGAAGGGGAATAGGGAACGGGGCTGCCACTGAGTAGGACTGACTGAAGAGGAATGTGTGTGTAAGAGAGAGAGTGTGTGTGAGTGTGTGCCACAGGGCTTCATACTGCAAGCTCTCTAAAACACAAACAATCAAAACAGCTCAATTTTGGCTTTATCTGACACACACGAATACACACAATAACGTTTGTTTTCTATTTCTCTCACACACGCACACGCACACTCTGTCGTTTTCTATCCTTCACACACAAGACCCACAGCCCATAACGCGCCTCCCAGGACACACGGACTACAGAAATGCCATGCACCTCAATAAAAAGGATAAATGGAACCAGAAACCAATGTAATGGCGTGACGCGTACGGTTCAGGAAGGTCATTTAAATTCCACGGGATCGATATTCTGCCTCTGTCGCTCTCTCCCACCCGGGAATCCAAAGCTCCCTGGAAGATCATGAAGCGCTTCTTAACAAGGGCCAATCAATTAAGAGCATACATAAGAACATCAAGGAAATATGTGCAAGCTACTGATTTCTTTTGGCCTTCCCGACCCAAGGGGGCAAGGTGTGGGATGAACTGGGAGATTTCATCCCGCTGGCAACGCAGCGCTATACATTTCCCCTTCCTACTTCACCGCTGGTACTGAGGACCGTAATCGATATTTGCACTGTCTTAAATCTTCATTCTGCCTACGTGACTATGTATCTTCATTAAAAGTTGCAGACGGATGTACAATAAATACCTAAAAAAAAATTATGTAAATACCATTCTTCCACAGCTCATTATGCTTGAGTTTCATGCAAAAAAACAATACAAAAACCAAATAGGCTTTTCAAGGCCAGGCGTGGGCTCGGGTTCTCTGTTGTGCTTCCACAGCTGTGAAACAGTAGCCACTGCTCCCACCTGGAGGACAAACGGGGTACTGCGTGGTGCTGGGTTCAGGGCCGTATGACCTATTCTGGACTCACTGTGCTCAGGTCCTCTTCCTCCAACACCTGGTGTCCCTTCTATTATACACCTCCATCTGCCAGCCAGCCAGTCAACAACAGACATGGAGAGAGACCGAGAGAGAGACCGAGAGACCAAGAGACAGAAAGAGAGACAAAGAGAGAGACAGAGAGAGAGACAGAGAGAGAGGGGCTGGATGTAGGTTTGCGAAGGGATACTCAGTGGTTCGGGGAAATAAATTGTGTGTGTGTGTGTGTGTGTGTGTGTGTGTGTGTGTGTGTGTGTGTGTGTCTCGGCAGACATTTACATGGCAACGGTCATATCCCAGGAAAAACTGACAGCCAAACAGGCAGATCCACTCACAGACACACACACAGACCACGGAATTGACAGTGGCATCAAAAAATGCTCAGTGCTAACAATAGCCCTGGATCATCCACTGTCCCGCGTGTGTGCCTGTGTGTGTCCGTGTGTGTGTAAGTGTGTATGTGTGTGTGTGTGTGTGTGTGAGACACTGGGCAGGGTTGTTATGGCGAGCGTGAAGCGTGAGAGGCTCTGTTCCTGTCAGACTGTTCCTCAGGAGGATGTGAGGGAGCCTGTTTGTCCAAATCCTTCCCAGAAACAGGACACAGGAAACCCACTGTATTCCCACACCAACACTCACCAAAAACAACCTTCAGACCGTCTCCAGCACATCATCAGCCCGCATCTGAACCGACCACGGAATGTCCCGGAACGCAGCGCGCTGCTCCGACATGGCGCTGGCTCCATTACAGCGAGTCCAAGGTCGACCCAGGGCAGCTCCCAGGCTCCCGTCAGGGTCCCCGGGCGCAATAAGGCGGTGCCCGCGTTGCCTATAGTTTCACGTCAAAGCTGCGCCGTCCTGTTGTCCTCACAGGGCCAACTCACCCGGTGCAGCCAGGGAGACCTTTGCTAACGGCACACACACACGCACACGCACACACACACACACACACACACACACACACACACACACACACACACGTTTGTTTTTATATCCTCATGGGGCCCTGAAAAACTAAATTGCATGCTCCCTTGCCCTAATCTTAACCCTAAACCTAACCCTTACCCTAACCCTAATCTAAACCTAACCCTAACCTTAACCTCAATAAAGTAACATTTATGCCTAAACTTTAACTAGATGTAATGCCTAACCTTAAACCTAAACTTAACCAACAACACCTGGACCTTAAAGAACCCCCAATTCTAACTCTAAAATTAATTGTAAGTTTGACGCTAAACCTAAACCCTGAGACGGGAATTGACTTTCCCCTCATGGGGCCCTAAAAAATGTCCCCGAGGCATGTTTTTCAGGTTTTACTATAGTTATGGGGACAAAATGGCCCCACAAGGTAATAAAAACAAGCAAGCACGCACGCACATACACACACGCACGCACACACGCAGACCACACACACACAGCATCTATCTACGGCCTTACAATAAACAACCTGAGGACCCCTTAACAAAAACACACAAGCAGGTGAAGTACCGTCCACATATCGGACGAGGACCCCATCCGCCTGAATGCTCGCCATTTCCTAACGTGTTTGCGAAACAGAGGTCCGGGCTGGATACGAGCCCGATCGGGAGGAAGCGGCCCTGGCTAAACAAGCCAGCAGAGTGATGTCCTTTTCGTACACACCGATTATAGTTCTCAGCGCAGTCGTCGCTACTCAACAACAATAATACCATCCCCTTCCCGTCCCATCCTCCGCTTGCGGTTGAAGCACTCTGACTTGAAATGTTATTCAAGTCTGAGTTAAATCAGATGAATATTCTCTGTCACTCGCCACTCTTCAGAAGCACTCTCTGCAGCAGCTCGGCAACGTGGCTGTGATTGCCTGATAGTGTAAAGACCCCTACTGTCTAATTTCACAGATAAATAAATGTGTCTCTTCATGCGGTGCTTCAACGAGGACTTCAATAGCGTTTGGGGAACAGTTAGGACACAGCTTTGGTGAGATAACACGGGACAGTCATATTCCACTCTCTGCAAGAGACTCTCGACATCTACACTACGCCGGAGAGACTTTCGCTCAGCGACAAATGATCTGATCGCGTACCTTCCTTGGTACTGAGATGTAAACTACAAATGTGAACTACAGTATCCTCTTTAGAATTCCTGTCCTTCCGCTCCAGGTTTAAAGTAATTCACATTCACATGTGTCCACACACATGCACGCAAACACACGAAACCACAGAGAGAAACACTGAGATACAAACAGACGTGTACACACGCACACAAACACACACGCACACACATCCACTCTGCAGTGCTCAGCGCTGCCGTTTATCTGAAGAGGGGCCTGTTCCCCAGAATGCAAGTGGAAGTGAATTTGCTTTTTCTGTCGAGTGTAGTCACGTTGGATTAAGCGGCCTCTCAGGCAGGCAGGCTTGATGGGTTATCAGTGTGTGTGTGTGTGTGTGTCTGTACACTGTGTGGTGATGCCCGCGGGCACTCCCAGGCAGCCGCTTTGACGCAGGCACATCTGCAGACAGCCCAATGACAGCCCTGCCTGCTGTCAGGACCCATCTACCTTTGTTTGTTTGTGTTAGCAGGCCAACGTGTTAGAGAATCAGCTAAGATGTCCTCCGATCTGTTGCTCTACACATTTCTCCTTTACAATCTGACACATGCACTCCGCCTCTCTCTCCTCTCCCCGTCTCTCCCCGTCTCTCCTCTCCCTGTCTCCCCGTCTCTCCTCTCCCCGTC
>JACXGI010005608.1:0-46055 GCA_016801175.1 Esox masquinongy | reverse complement strand
GCCAGGGCACTGAAAATGGGTCGTGGATGGGTATTCCAGCATGACAATGACCCAAAACACACGGCCAAGGCAACAAAGGAGTGGCTCAAGAAGAAGCACATTAAGGTCCTGGAGTGGCCTAGCCAGTCTCCAGACCTTAATCCCATAGAAAATCTGTGGAGGGAGCTGAAGGTTCGAGTTGCCAAACGTCAGCCTCGAACCCTTAATGACATGGAGAAGATCTGCAAAGAAGAGTGGGACAAAATCCCTCCTGAGATGTGTGCAAACCTGGTGGCCAACTACAAGAAATGTCTGACCTCTGTGATTGCCAACAAGGGTTTTGCCACCAAGTACTAAGTCATGTTTTGCAGAGGGGTCGAATACCTATTTCACTCATTAAAATGCAAATCAATTTACAACATTTTTGACATGCATTTTTCTGTATTTTTTTGTTGTTATTCTGTCTCTCACTGTTCAAATAAACCTACCATTAAAATTATAGACTGATCATTTCTTCGTCAGTGGGCAAACGTACAAAATCAGTAGGGGATCAAATACTTTTTTCCCTCACTGTATATGTTTAATATACCATCTGGAAGTGTCTGAAATAGGGACATTCCATAGAAATGAGAAAATATCATTGGTCACCAAATCAGCACATTTTATTTTGATTCAGATGTTGAAATCTTGCAAAACAAAGAAGACTTAGTGTAATCTAAGTTCTTTTCCATCTTCAATAGCATGTTTTGTATGGCAGTTGTTTGGGGAACATCATAGATTTTGAAATATACATTTTCACAGGTATTATGAAATAACTCATCAATGTGCTGGAGTACAGAGCCAAAACAACAATGGTGAGGTGTGAGTTTCGCCAGAGGCGTAGCTTTAATAGGTGCGATGGGTACACAGCATTGAAGTAATAAACATCTGCCTTTGTTTCATGATTCAATGTTGCATTTTTAATATCGTCCAGTCCTTGGGGCCTACATAAGATCTTGCCTGCTTGTTAGCTGGGGGGGGGGGGACAGGTGCAGTGTCCACAATGCTACGCCTCACACCCAAGGGAGTGAAAACGAAGCTCCGCTCCTGAGTGTCGCGACCTGTTCCAGTATCCAGCAGTGGGACCTTTAAGAGTAGGGGAGAGTAGGAGAATGGCCTAGGCTGGATATGTTTCCATACACAATGACTTTTATTAACATGGTTTCACTAGGAGTTAAAAACAGGGGTACTGTATTTGGTACAGTTCCAGTCTTTGCATTTCCATTTACAGTTATATAAATGTGATTAGCCACACAGAAATTTAGCCCTCAACAGTAGCAGTGGAACACAACAATAGTTTATACTAGTTTCTGCCTGTCCTTTTCTTTGTCTTCCATCCTGGGACTTGAATGAACAGGTATTTCCTCTCCAGTTTACAGCGTTTTTGTTTCTTATCAGTATGACAGCCTGGCAGTCTGTGAATTGAAAGCTTTCTCTAATAAAGATAAATTACTCTTCTGAGACGTCATCTCCTGATGTTGGAATCTGTCATGCGATGCTTCCACCCTTTCTCCCTAATACAGTGAGTGGGCCTGTTGAACCGTCAGAAAGGCTCTAATCTTTTCAATCTGCACCTAGTGTCAATGTAGCTCAGGTTGGCACTGTCATTCTCAAGGTAACTTACTTTGTGAACCCACTAACACTACTTAGCAGCTGCTAAGGCAAAGTTACAGGAGGCCAGTAACCAATAACATCTTTACCATTCTACTGTACAACATGCTTTCATTTGTAATAATTTGATCAAACTCCCAAACTAATTTAAATGAAAATGTCTGCACAGCTTCCTCTCAAATTCCTTATTTATTTTGCTTTCCATTAACACAGCATATCAATAATGAATAATAACATTAGTAACAAAAAGGAGTTTTAGTGTGTTCAGTTCACTTTATTAGTGTATACTTGCTCACATGTTATTATTAACAAACTGCCAGTAATCCAAATGTCACAAACTAGCAAATTCAGATAAAAAGTTAATGTTTGAACATAGACCGATCATTCATTACATTATGACCACTGACAGGTGAAGTGAATAACACTGATAATCTCGTTATCATGGCACCTATCAGTGGGAGGGATATATTAGGCAGCAAGTGAACATTCTGTCCTCAAAGTTGATGAGTTAGAAGCAGGAAAAATGGGCAAGCATAAGGATCTGAGCAACTTTGACAAGGGCCAAATTGTGATGGCTAGACGACTGGGTCAGAGCATCTCCAAAACTGCAGCCCTTGTGGGGTGTTCCTGGTCTGCAGTGGTCAGAACCTATTAAAAGTGGTCCAAGGAAGAAAAAGCGGTGAACCGGCGACAAGGTCATGGGTGGCCAAGGTTCACTGATGCACATGGGGAGCGAAGGGTGGCCCGTGTGGTCCGAACCCACAGACAATAGGTTCTGACCACTGCAGCTACAGTAGCTCAAATTGCTGAAAAACTTAATGCTGGTACTGATAGAAATGGAAGAAGGTGGCCTGGTCTGATGAATCACATTTTCTTTTACATCATGTTGATGGCCGGGTGCGTGTGCGTCGCTTATCTGGAGAACACATGGCACCAGGATGCACTATGGGAAGAAGGCAAGCCAGCGGAGGCAGTGTGATGCTTTGGGCAATGTTCTGCTGGGAAACCTGGGGTCCTACCATTCATGTGGATGTTACTTTGACCCGTACCACCTACCTAAGCATTGTTGCAGACCATGTGCACCCTTCCATGGCAACAGTATTCCCTGATGGCGTTGGCCTCTTTCAGCGGCATAATGCACCCTGCCACAAAGCAAAAATAGTTCAGGAATGGTTTGAGGAACACAACGGAACACAAGGTGTTGACTTGGCCTCCAAATTCTCCAGATCTCAATCCAATCGAGCATCTGTGGGATGTGCTGGACAAACAGGTCCGATCCATGGAGGCCCCACCTCGCAACTTACAGGACTTAAAGGATCTGGTGCTAACGTCTTGATGCCAGATACCACAGCACACCTTCAGAGGTCTAGTGGAGACCATGCCTCGACGGGTCAGGGCTGTTTTGGCGGCAAAAGGGGGTCCTACACAATATTAGGCATAATGTTATGGCTGATCGGTGTATACTCCAACATTGCAGGCATGTTTGCTAGTTAAAACCCCAGAGCTTTTGCCATGGATAGTTAGATAAAGAGAACACACACCATCTGTCATTACGGTCTCAGAGATGCAGTCCCAAATATTACTTAACAATTAGTCTTTAAGGGATGTCCCTTTCCTCATTTCTGTCCTCACTTAATCTGTTCCCTGCGCCCTTTCTGCCTTACTATTTTCTTTTTTCTTTCTTTTTTTCTTTTTTTTTTTAAATATCTACAGTATTCCTATTCTTTTTTGTTTCTTGCAATTTTCCTCTCTCCATTTCTACATTTGGTTAAGGGCTCTTTTGGATAATACTATTAACACATTTCCTATCTGGCCCAGATTGGAGAAGGCGGATGATATCTGTTGCACAGTATGTACATGAGAAAGATTTAGACATATATAACTAAGACTTTCCTTGGCTCTCATGCACACTCATAAATAGCATACCGGATGATCCTAATTTTGTTTCTGAGAGTCTGAACTAAGTCCAACTCTGCAGTTCCATCTGCTGCATCTCATGCCCCTTCTAAACCACTCCTATAGGGAGGACCAAAGTGTACATTTCATAGTCATTTGTGTTGTAGGGGGTGCAAAAAACTGTTGAAATGATGGTGTGGTCAATTACATCATGTTTTTTGAGAACCTTTTTAAAAAGCTAAAGACTACCATGATTCCTAGGACTAGCTCAGACAAATTTGAGCTTAACCATGTCCAGTAGTGTTTTTGGTACAGCCTTTCTTAAGTAGTGACCCTGCGTGAAGTTGGCCACCCACCCAATTCAAAATGTCGGCTTTGTTTGTGCTGTTAAAATTTTGGTTTGTGCTGCTATAAATTTTAGATATTATAGAATATTTTATAGATCATTCTGAGGTCACTCAGCCCTCCAACATCCTCCAAATTCACCCAAAATATTCTTGTTTGTTTGTGCTCCATTTGTGCTGGTTTGCGCCGTTAAGGGTTTTGTTTGTGCTGCTGTTTTGTTTATTAGACATTTAATTTTAGGTGATGACATCACCAGCCCCTTACATGCTCCAAATTGACTGAAAATAGGCTCAATCATTTGTGCTCCGTTTGTGCTGGTTTGTTCTGGTAAATTTTAGTTTGTGCTGGTATCATTTTGTAAATATTAAATAAAATTTAATAGGTCATTCTGAGGTCACTTAGCCCCCCAACTTGTTCCAAATTCATTTAAATTGTGCTGGTTTGTGCTGTTGACGTCATCACTTAAAATTAAATGTCTAATATATTTATTAGACATTTTTGCATTGGGTGGGGGGCCAACGTCACGCAGGTGTAGAACCTGTTTACTGAGAATTGTTATAAATGAGTATTTAAAATAGGACCACACATACAAAAACAAGGGGATTAGGTTGATTTTATATCTCAGCATAAAAATCTCAAACATTTATCCACCATAAATATATTAATTAGAATTTTTTACATGATTAGAATTCAGGGGTGGATGTAATGAATTACAAATACCCTCATTACTATAATTCTTGAGTACTTTTGTGTACTTTAGCGTACTTTTCAAAGCTTGTAATTTTACTTTTACTTATGTATATTTTGAGTAAAGTATGGTAATTTTAAGTTTTTGGAAAGCCATCTATTACAGAGTACAATCTTCATATAGCCTGAACATATTGGCACTGACATGATATGTTTGCACTATTTGCAGCCTATGAAAAAATGTATCCAGTTGTTTAGCAAGTCAGTGAACAGTAGAACTTTTTTCAATGTTAACAAGCTTGCATGCACCCCACAATATTTCTGTTAATTGATTTTGTCATTCCAACAAAGATTGTAGAATAGTAAGTAATTTTATAATCTTAGAATTCCATTGAAAATGTCACCAACCTCTATCCACATTCACAACTATCCACATTTCCGCTCCAGCAACAAATACGAGTCAGGTTTTACAGTGTAAACATGTGAAACTACAGTATATGGCCAAAATTATCTGGACACCCCTTCTAATTATTGAGATTAGGTGTTTCCGACACACCAATTGCTCACAGGTGCATAAAATCTAGCACACAGCCATGAAATCTCTAGAGACAAACATTGGCAGTACAATGGGTCATACTGAATGGGTCATGTGGCATAGGATGTCAGTTTGTGAAGTCAGTTTGTAAATTTTCTGCCCTCATAGATCTGCCCCGGTCAACTGTAAGTGTTACAGTTGTGAATTGGAAGCGTCTAGGAACAACAACAGCCCAGCCATGAAGTGGTAGACCACGGAAGTGCTGAAGCGCATAGCGTGTAAAAATCGCCTATAATATATTGCATCACTCACCACAGATTTCCAAAGTGCCTCTAGAATAAAGATCACGCCAAGATCAATGCATCAGGAGCTTCACGAACTGGATTTCCATTGCCGAGCAGTTATAGGCAAGCCTCACACCAACATGTGTTATGCCAAGTGTCGGCTAGAGTGGAATAAAGCACGATGCCCCTGGGCTCTGGAGCAGTGGAAACGTGTTCTCTGGATTGATGAATCACATTTCACTATCTGGCAGTCTGATGGACGAATCTGGGTGTTACAGATGCCAGGAGAGTGCTACCAACTGGAATGCATAGTGCCTACTGTAAAGTTTGGTGGAAGAGGGACAATGGTCTGGGGCTGTGTTTCAGGATTTAGGCTAGGGCCCTTGGTTCCAGTGAAGGGTCATCTTAATGCTACAAGATACAAAGACATTTTAGACAATTGGATGCTTCCAACTTTGTCACAACAGATTTGGGAAGGCCCTTTCCTATTCCAGCATGACTTTGCCCCTGTACACAAAGCGGGGTCCATAAAGACATGGTTCGACGAGGTTGGTGTGGAGGATCTCTAGTGGCCTGCACAGAGCCCTGACCTCAACCCAATTGAACACCTTTGGGATTAATTAGAACGGCGATTGTGAGCCAGGCCTTCTCGTCCAACTTCAGTGCCTGACCTCACAAATGCTATTTTTGCTGAATGGGCACAAATTCCCACAGAGACACTCTTGTGGAAAGCCTTCCCAGAAGAGTGGCAGCTGTTACAGCTGCAAAGCGTGTTTTAAAGAGTGCATATTTGTCTTTGATTTGAAACCACAGTCGTTTAACAAGGAATAATATAATTTTGTTTTCTCTCATTGTGTAGACACTTGAAAAAGTGTCTACACAATACAAGACAAAAAAAATTGATAATGAAGATTCCTCTCTTTAGTGTGCTTTACTTCTTCCTACACCTGACCCTCTCCATCCACTTCTAACTCTTTCTCTATCTCTCCCTCCAACTCGCCCTGTTCCTCCAACTTGCCAATCTAACTAGTTTGCTGACTACATAAAACTAAACATGGCAACTATACAAGTTTGAGCCATCAATCATTTGAGGTTTACAGCTAATGTGATTATACTGTAAGAAGATAAAGCACACAGATCTTAATACGTACTACTTTTCATAGATGATTAGTGAAAGTATGGCAGAAAGGGCAAATGTGCCCTAAAATGTGCTTGGGAGGCACTGCTGCCTAACAAGCACTGTAGTGCACATTTCACTTTTTTCCATTGGGTGCTTCTTTTGGACTGTGAGTCCTGTCCTTCTATTCTTCACTCTTTACCTTTCTCTTTCTGTTTCTAATTTTCAAATCTCAATGGTAAATAACAAGGTGGTAGATAAGGTGATGCAGACAAAAATCATAAACACATCATGTTGCAGTAATGGACCCACACTCACACATAATTTTGTTATTTTAGTATTACATACTTTTCAGTTTGTATCAGTATACTAAAACTCAGGACAACTGTCCTAAAGTAGTTGGACAACAGTTTTTTATTCTGCACATGATGTGAGGTAAAAGGCAGGCGAAATATGTTTCAAAGAAAAATGAAATTATGATAATGTGACTCAGTCTATAATTTTAGTCCATAATTTAATGCATTGTTTTTTCCCCATTAAATAATGCATATTTAAGCCACCTCTTACATCATGTGCAATCAAATTCCCTTGTTCAACTACAGTAGACCTGTTGTTCAAAGTTATTGTAGACAGATAAAAACGAAAATGACTAAAATGACTAAAAAGCTATCAATACTAAAAGGTTGAAATCCAACTTTTAATATTCCTAACCCTTACTCTAACCTTTACCTTAACCTAAATAACCCAAAAAAAAATTGCCCAATGCTGTATGATCGTTACCGACCATGTCAAAGGTTTTGTGAGGTTTAAATTATTAATCAGTCTTAACAAGAATAAGATAAGTGCCAATACTGGAGCAATACATTTTCTTTCTTTAGTAGCACATTGTGAAAGCACAGCACACATAAACAAGACAAGTGTGAGGATACAATACTAACAGTATGTGTACAAACAAAGCGCAAATGATAAAAGCCTTCTGGCTGCTGACTCACTGTCCGGTCTGCGGGTCCTCACAGTGGCAAGACTGTGGTCTTGTCTGCTCCTTCTGAAAATTAGAACACACCCGCAGAGACAACAGACCAGCACAAAACATAGTCTCTAAGTGTTCTCTCTCTCAGGACAGCTACCAGTCCCCCTTTTCATGGCCATCCTGATTAGTCCAGATTGGGAGCAGGCAGGGCATCTGCAGGTTTAAATCAAGTTAAATTTAAGACTTTTTAAGACTTTTTTTAATGCCACTTCGAATTCAATTTAAGACCAACTTTACAACAACACCCCATGCAAAAAATACATTAGGACACCAAATCGACTAATCTAGGCCTACCCACCGTTGTTGGAGAAGTAACCCTACTGCTAACAATAACATTACTGGCTGTACTTCACGGGACTGCTGTCTGTGATATGACCAAACAGAACTGAGAAATTCCGGACATTTGTTTGAGGCTTTTCACAGCGTTTTTGTGTTTCTCACATTTCATATGGGATTCCACAGATTTCATTCTCATAGTGCCAAGTTTGAAAGACTTCTTGCAAAAAACACAGTGGGCTTCATTTTCTTTCCCTTCAACAGATTTCAACCACAAAACAAAGTTGCTGTCATTTAACAACTTCTGATTGAATTTGCACTTTCCCATGGTACCTGCAGGAAGTTTTACAGACAATGTTTATTATGTAGCAAGCTAAATTACCTAGCTTGGTACTAGCTAGCTATCTACCTCATGAACAATGGTGTTGGGAGAAAAGCAGCCAACCATCACGAGTGTCTTGCTGACATCTATGACATCTTTTTAAGGACTTGCAGACACCCTCGCAGGTGTATTAAGGCGGGGCAAGCCCTCCTAACTGCCCATTGATTGTTTCAGGCCTTCTTCGCCCTCACCCTCACGCCCTCCCTTTGATTTGGAACATTCCGGCTCTCTCCTGGTGCGTGCTCTCCAAGGTGCTGAATCTCAGAGTACAGCGGGTCCTTGTCTGACGAGGGGTGCGGCGCAAATGGACCATGTACTCCACAACGTGTACAAAGATTTGCATATAGTCTAGCGATTAGAACATCTTACCAAAAACTTGCTACACCAAACCAAAGCAAGCAAGAGCCAACAAGCTGAAATATTTGCTGTTCTTTCCCCGAGAAAGGCAGTTAGCCTTATTTCCTCCCAGGTTGTTGCTGTAAAGAAGAATACCTACGAAGCCAGCTGACCTAGTAAAATAAGGGAAAAACATTTTTCAAGTCATTACAAGTTCTTTATCAGAAAGAGAGAGATCATTTTGATGTTAGCTTTGTAATATTTTAGAAGTTTAACACAAAATGAATGACAGGAAGTTGAATTTTGATTTGTTATAATATATTCAAAGTAACTTTTTTACATGTTTAGGCTAACCCAACTACAACTTTTTAAACATATGTCATGTATGACTATATTAATTAACATAATTTGCAAAATTAGCATATATTAATTAACAAACATTACTTCGGTAACAAGTTAGATAGATCAAACCAACTTTGTTTCATATGTTTAAAATACCCCAAACTCTTACAAACTCTAATAACCATGTATCAGCTATGGCTAGGTTAATTACCATAATTTGCATAATTAGCATTTATTAACCCATTAACAGTATCTCTTGAACTATCAATGCTTGAGACACCAAAATAACTTTTCCCAACTTAAAACTATTACATGTGTATCAAGAATAACTATATTAATTATTGTAATTTACATTTTACCCAAAAACTGTATCTCTTAAATAGAGAACAAAACAACCTTTTTAACTGAAAGGGAAATAACCACGAATACCTACGATTTCTCGAAGTTCATAAATGCCTGTCATGCAACCATCTCAGCGCTAGTGCAGTGTCATCTGGCTATATTGCTCTACCCCCACTGGTGCGATTTGATAGTCATTATTACACAAAGTTCTATCTATGAATGTTCTCTCACAGCAAAAACACAACCTTGGTGAACCTCAATCGATTGAGGTAGATATCATCAACATTTTGCGATAAATGTCAGTTGCAGGTTTTCCATTTTAACTTTTCTAACATCTCCAAAGGCAGCTTGTTCGCTTGTGCAGTAAGCCCATGAGCCGTTTATGGAGTACATGTTAGAAAAGGTCAACTTTAAAACCCATGACAGACATTCATCACCTAAAATCTATATGGCATGTGCCATAATCGATTGGGGTTCCAAAATGTTGTGTTGACGTTGCTGTACACATAGTCCACTGGAATTACATTGGGAAAGTTAAACATTTTAGTTGCATTTCTTGTATCATGTATCTGTGAGTGAGAAAACCTACTAACAGAACAAAGATTAAATAAAGTATCCAGCATACTGAGTAGGAGATTTACATAATCCTCCTACTCTAATTGATAATGCCATAGGGAGAAGCCCCTGGATGTAGTGGGCTGGGCAGGAAACCCTGCTGGGGTGTGATGTCATCTATTTCTGCTTCTCAGCTGGCAAACGGCCTAGCTTTCCAATATGTTAGAAGATCAAAAGTCACACTCTCACCAGAGTAGCAGTAATCACCTTGCTCTGCTAGAGGCAGGTGGTACGGTGGTGTGTGTTTATTTGTATGTGTGAGGATGTGCACACGCATGTGTGTGTGTGCATGCATGCTTAATAAATGGGCTGGGCTGTATTGGTTGTGTAGTGAGGATATGCAAACGGTTGCTGGCATTTCCAAAGATAGCCAGGCTGACATTTCTATTGACTTTGATGTTGATAATCCCTCACAAGTTCTCGAAAGCCAACTGATATTTTGTGTGTGTAATTGTGTGTATGTGCAGAGTTACAGTGAGGAGGGGTTTTAATGAAATTGCACATTATGGAGTTAAAAAAACATTCAGATTAGTAATTTGTTCATCGTCTCTAGATGAGATCAAACAATCAGACTAATACTGGAACACAATGGCTGGTTCACAATCTTCCTACAATAAGCACTTAAAGCAGCAATCATTAGGGTTTCAGCAGTTCACTAGTAAAACCCTATTGTGTTTGTTCTGGTTCATTATTATTATTATTATTCTGGCACAAAAGTGTCCTTTCTGCAAATTAAAATAAAATGGCTTGAAGGTCCCCAAATTTATTTGGCAGTAAAGAGCCAAGGGCTGCAACTTCTGGTGCTGTGGCATGCAAATATGACCCCTTATTAAAGGCCACCTTACTATTTTGTTCAATTATGTTTTAGTTCCTTTTTATTTGCGTTAAAAATGACAGATTTTAGTGTCCTCTTAAGTGTTTTCTAGAAACCTTTATCTACCTTTCATGCCTTCTGGTGAAGAAAAAAAAGACTGATCACTGATATTACATGAGGTCTGTTCTGTCGCCCAAGTCGAATTTCACGATTTGCAACTTGCCTATAACAACCGCCATACACCTCTATAACATATGGTGGTGGGCTAGCTGAAAGAGCATATTTAATAGCAAAGTTGATCATTGTTTTCCAGTGCATTTAAATTTTGAACTTGAGAGGATTTAGTTCTCCAACCGCTAGAAACAGACGATAATAGGGGGACATTAGCCAGTACTGTTACAGAGGCAGAAGACGTGACCAAAAAAGGGACTAGAACATGCATTTGGCTGGTGGCCCTGGATCTGATGACAAGAATTGTTGAGTGAGTGAGTGAGTTAGTATTTGTGATGATTGCATTGCAAGTCAGTAGTCTATATGGTTAGCTGATGCTTTTGTATTGCAGTGTTATAACATTCAATGCCATGGGAAACATGTTGTACCTGTAACACATGTGAATTGATACACTTTTGTGTTACAGGTATGGATGCATGCTATTGATATACCTTATTGATACACCTTCTAACAACTCTACTGCTCAGCTCCTTTGCAATGTGTTATAAAATGTCATGAAAATACATTTCTTTAAAGTAGCCACCCTTTGCCTTGATAACAACTTTGCAAACTCTTTGCATCCTCTCAACCAGCTTCGTGATGTAGTCACCCATAATGCATTGTAATTAACAGGTGTGCCTTGTCAAGTGTTATTTTTTGGAATTTCTTTTCTTATAGCTTTCGTACCAATCAGTTGTGTTGTGACAAGGTAGGTTCGGTATACTGAAGCCCATCATTTTGTTTGTACTGCAGTGGTCCATATTATGGCAAGAACAGCTGATATATGCAGACACAACAGACCATAATTTTTTAAGACATGAAGGTCAGTCAATCTGGAACATTTCCAGAACTTTGAACATTTATTCCAGTGGAGTCTCAAAAACCATCAAGTGCTATGATAAAACAGCCTCTCATGAGCACCACCACAGGAAATGAAAACCCATAGTTACCCCTGCTGCGGAGGATAAGTTCATCAGCTACCAGTCTCAGAAATCAGCAATTAATGGCACCTCAGATTACAACCCAAATAAAAGCTTCTCAGAAGTCAATTAACAGACACATCTCAACAGCCACAGTTCAGAGGAGACTGCATGAATTAGGTTTGGGGTGAGTTGGATCACAGAGTGAGGGAAATGCAGCCAACAGGTGCTTAGCATATGTGGGAACTCCTTCAAGACTGTTGGAAAAGCATTCCAGTTGACATAAAGCCTGTAAATAGAATGCCAAGAGTGTGCTAAGCTGTCATGAAAGCAAAGGGTGGCAACTTTGAAGAATCTAAAATATGAAGGTATTTTGATTTGTTTAACATTTTTTTGGTTCCTACATGATTCTATTTGTGTAATTTGTTTTGATTTCTTCACTATTGTTCTACAACACCATTTCTAAAAAAGTTGGGGCGCTTCTTAAAATGCAAATAAAAACAGAATGCAATGATGTGCAAATCATTTATCCCTATATTTATTTGAAACCAGGACAAAAACATTGCACATGTTGAAACTGAGAAATGTTATATTGTTTTTGGAAAAATACATGCCCATTTTGAATTTGATGCCAGCAACACGTTTCCAAAAAGTTGGGACAGGGGCATGTTTACCATTGTGCTGCATCACCTTTTCTTTTAACAACACTCTGTAAGCGTTTGGGAACTGAGGAGACCAATTGCTGTAGTTTTGAAAGTGAAATGTATTCCCATTCTTGCTTGATATAGGATTTCAGCTGCTCAACAGTTCGGAGTTCTTTTTTTTTGTTTCATAATGTGCCAAATGTTTTCAATAGGGGACCGGTCTGGACTGCAGGCAGGCCTGTTTAGCACCCGGACTCCTTTACTACAGAGTCATGCTGTTGTAATACGTGCAGAATGTGGTTTGGCATTGTCCTGCTGAAATAAGCAAGGCCTTCCCTGAAAAAGATGTTGTCTGGATGGCAGCATATGTCGCTCCAAAACCTGTATATATTGTACAGCATTAATGGTGCATTCATAGATGTGCAAGTCACCCATGCCATGTGCAATAATGCACCCCCATACCATCACAGATAATGGCTTTTGAACAGTGAGCTGATAACAAGCCGGATGGTCCCTCTCCTCTTTAGTCCGGAGGATGCGGCGTCCATGATTCCCCAATGGAATTTCAAATTTTGATTCGTCAGACCACAGGACAGTTTTCCACTTCGCCTCAGTCCATATTAAATGAGCTCGGGCCCAGAGAAGGCGACGACGTGTCTGTATCATGTTTATATATGGTTTCTTCTTTGCATGGTAGAGTTTTAACTTGCATTTGTGGATGCAGCGACATACTTTGTTCACAGACAATGGTTTTCCTGAAGTGTTCCTGAGCCCATGCAGTGATTTCCACTACAGAATCGTGTCTGTTTTTAATGCAGTGTCGTCTGAGGGCCTGAAGATCATGGCCATCCAGTATTAGTTTTCGGCCTTGTCCCTTGCGTACAGAGATTTCTCCAGATTCTCTGAATCTTTTAATGATATTATGTACCTTAGATGATGAGATCCCCAAAATCTTTGCATTTTTACATTGAGAAACGTTATTCTTAAATTGTTGCACAATTTGCCTGCACAGTCTTTCACAGAGTGGTCAACCTCTCCCCATCTTAATTTCTGAAAGATTCATCCTCTGTTTTCCAGTCTTTTGTTGCCCCCTTCCCAGCTTTTTTTTAAACGTGTTGCTGGCATCAACTTCAATGTGGGCATATATTTTTCAAGAAACAATAACATTTCTCTGTTTCAACATTTGATATGTTGTCTTTGTACTATTGTCTATCGAATATAGGGTTTAAATGATTTGCACATCATTGCATTCTGTTTTTCTGTACATTTTATCCAGCATCCCAATTTTTTTGGAAATTAGGTTGTAGAATGAGGAAAATAGTAAAAATTAAGAAATACCCTTGAATGATTAGGTGCGTCCAAATGTTTTGCTGGCACTGTACATTTGGTGTATCAGTGACTTCTTGACTGGCTATTGTTTTGGTTTCATTCTTTTCACAGGTCGGGGGGGATAAAGCAACTGATCTTAGTCTATAGTGTTGTTGTAAAGCTGATTAGTAATGTATCTTGTCATATGGTGCATATATACTGACAACCTCTTTTCATCTATACCTCTGATGAGGGATCTTCATGCTTAGATGTACTATTGTGGCACATTAGGACCTAATAGCAATAATGTCTCTTAGACCATTATGGAGGACAAGTTCACCCATGGTCAGACTATAAAACTGTACAGTATGCAGATAACCTGTTGTTGTGCTGCTTAAAATACTAGGCATTTCTCAGGAAATGGCAACCTAAAGCCAGTATAGCGAGTATAGCACTCCATTCGTTCATGACATGATGTTAAAACAATATTTCAGTGTGTGTGGGTGTGTGACTAAAGTTCCTCTAAAAGTCGTCTTTGTCTTCTCTTTGAAGTGGTTGATATGTATGTTGAGTCCTAGACCAGCAAATTCTGAAACACTGAATTCTCTTTCAAAGTCTGAATTCTCTTTCAAAGCCACCTCCATACCCATGTATAATATAGGAACCATATGTTCCACTTACATGTGCAGAGGCGTGGTTTTGCACATATAAGCACACAACTACTACAAGGATAATGATATTATAATTGTACTTGGTACATACTGTATGTTGACAAAGATGATACGACAAAAATGACTGCAAACAATTTTGATCAACCAGACGGTGGCACTATTGAGGTCTACCACATTTGCAAGCTCACCACACTCGCCTCGTTTGAGTTACAGCCTTGAAAAGAGGTAGTTAATTCCATCTCCTCACAAGGAAACAATTTGCAATTGGGACTCATTAACTCTACCGTAATGTTTTTTCGGCCATTTTGAATTCCTGAAAAACACTTAAAAAGCAGCCCCTATGGCACCAAATGACCAATCTTCATTTACTTTGATATTTGGCATCTGTGGACGATGCTCATCAAAAGTTATGTGAACTGGGCCAGTATTTTTAAAAACATGCCCACTATTGACCAATGAACTTGTGCATGGGTGTGGTTTTGCATAAATATACACAAAACCCCAACAGACATAGTGGTATTATAATTCTAAATGGTACAAATGTTGACAACCTTAAGAAAACGAAAACGAGTGCAAGATCTTTCGTTCAACCACACGAGGGCGCAATTAAGTCTTTTGCAAGGTCACAACACTCACCCCATTTTATATAAAATCTTGAAAAGGGGTATATAGGTCCAAATCCTCCCAAGGAACATGTTGGCAATTGGAACCCATTAACTCAGCTGTGGTGGTTTTTCTGCTATTCTGAATTAGTGAAAAACACTTAAAAAAAACTTCCGTAGTATCAAATGACCTTACTTAAATGTGATTGCATTTGGTACAAATGATCAGGGTTGGGAGTTTAGTTTATAAATGAATGAGTTTTTTTTGTCCCCATGGAGATTCTACTGAAAGGGAGAAACCATGCAAGCCATATTGGTTGCAACTATGGAAATTAGGTGGATATGTGTCCTGTTGAAAATAAAATGAGCAAACTGGCTTGTAGTAGCTCCATGCTGAAACCCGCTAAATGCTGCTTGCAGCTTTAATTTTCATTGTTCTTGCTACCCCTTTTTCTTTTAAAAGCTGAGGGATGGGGCTGGAGAAATTTAACCATTCTCCAAAATGGCATAAAATTGCTTCTATGGATCACCATGCCTAATCAGTAAATGCATTTCTTGTCGTCATCCCTGTTTTTTTCTCATACTGTCTCCTGTCAACCTGACAGCAAAATTAGCTATTGTTTTCTCTGTCTCATGAATTATTCCCTGGGGATTCCTACATCCGATCTGGGCCTCATTGTCCCTTAAAGTATTCTATGTATTCTCTCCTTGCCTGCCTTGCACAACTGTCTACCCCGTGGACCCACCACCAGAACGTATCACTGGTCCTTCCCACAAGCATCTATGAAATTATTCTCCAGGGCTTCTATGGACATAAAGTATGGTGCCCAGTTTAGGACCTTTATCAGTGTCAGGCAAATCTCAGAAACAGTGTCATCCTTCAGAAAAAGTTTGCCAGCCTCAGGAAAAAAATTGTCAATACTGCTTTGCTTAGTTTGCTATATAAATTACCTTCATTTACATAGTTATCAACATTTGACCCTAATGCATCTCTTGAACTATAAGCTGGAAATACTGAACCAGCTTCACTTTGTTAGGCAATCCCTACCTACAATTTTTAAACCTTTACAGCACCTTTTGAATCGCTTAAGCTACAAAGACCAAAACAACTTTGTTTAGGCTATCCCAGCATTAAAGGCTTAAACATTTGTCCCGTATGAGTGTTAAAGAATTATAATTTTTTGCATACTGTAATAATAATAAAAAAGTATTGATGAAGAATAACACAGTTTATCTTAAAGGATGAGATAACAAATCAACATTGTTTCATATGTTTAGGCTATCCCAGCACAATACTGTTAAATGTTAATTTACCATGAATGTATTAATTTACATAATTTGCCAAATTAGAGTTTATTAAGCATAATACCAACCCAGCATTGAAGGAATTACGTTAACCCTAACCCTTCTCATACAACTAATGTGTAAATCATTATTACGTTGGGAATGAACATAAATCGGTGGAATTTAGGGCTGCAACTTCCAACTATTTTGATCAAAATACATCAACTCCAGAAATAAACGTGTTTCAAACTGTTTTATTTAAAATACATTTTTCAGTGTTTATCTTATCCTTTTACAATACCTTCATTATAACAACTGTAGACAGTAGATAAAACAAATAAAAACATGTGCAAAAACTAAAGGGTGATCATAATATAATTTTCAAGACTGTTGGAAATGTATTCCAGGGTATCATGAAGCTGGTGAAAGACTTTTGACTGATACTGAAAATGTTAATGGAAATTGTAATTCATTTAAATGCCTCAACGTTTCTGTTGTGGAGAAATATAGAACTCAAAATCTGACACTAATGCAACAGAGGGCAAACTTTTTGGCTCGGGGACCACATCAGGATTTTGTAATTAAATGGAGGGGTGCATTTGTTTTTTGATTTTCAGGCCAGAAAAGGGCAATCATTTATACAGTAGGTCCATTATAATGTCTAAATAATTTAAATTCAGATGTATAAGAATGGGCTGGTGAGTTGTTTTAATTCCCCTCAAAACCATTTTATTACCTACCGTGGGCCGGATGGAATTGCCTCACCTTTACTGTCAATGTCAGGCAAAATGCCCATTTTCGTACTCAAGCACTGAGGCTAAATGCTTGTGCAACTAGTGTCAACCCATATGCACCAGAAGTCCATTAAGTCCAATGTGCAATCCACAATGCTTGCAACTCATCTGTCGAATCTTGCAGGGTGTCAAGCATTTGATTTTTCCAACTAGTGTGTTGCTTTGCTATGCGGTTTCAGAAAGAGTAGAGTAGATTAACCACCAAAGAAGATACTGTGTAGCTTTTAGCTAAGCAAATTTGAATTAGGTCAAAAGACAAATTTGTTTCTGATTTCACATCCAGACAAATGGTAAATATCAGAAAGGGTAGGAACGTTGGTTCTGAATGTCTTTTTGTCCCTTACCGGATATTTCAACCTTTAACACAATTGAACACAGAAGTTAATTGAACAGCTGATCAAATTAAGCAAGATTGTTTTAGGCACCTACTACCAGCAGGACTTCATAACCCATTGACAAGATACTATACATTTCTGAAATCAGGAGAGAAGAGTCTGCTAAATTTTCAGCATCCACTAATTGTGTACTGATCCTTGTGACATGGGGCTGTGCCTTATCATGCTGACACATGAAGTGACGGCGGCAGATGAATGGCATGACACTGGCATGATAAAATGCAATTGGGTTTGTTACATGTAGCTTATGCCTGCCCATACCATAAACCAGTGTTTTTCAACCCTGCTCCTGGAGCCACCCAGCCCTGCATGTTTTAGATCTCTCTCTGCCCAAACATACCTGATGTAGCTCATCAAGGACTTGATAATGAGGTGATCATTTGAATGAGGTGTGATAGAGCAGGGAGAGATCTAAAACATGCAGGTGGGGTGCCTCCAGGAGCAGTGTTGAAAAACACTGCCATAAACCCACCACCACCATCAGCAACCACTTACACAGACATTGCCATACAAGCTGTCAGCCAGTACAGTTTAAACCAGCCATTGAAGGTGAGAATTTGGCCACTGAAGTTGGTTGTGGTACCAAACTATTCAGGTCAAGGTGTCTGCCCACAGTTTCATCAGCAATCCAGGTGTCTGCCCACAGTTTCATCAGCAGTCCAGGTGTCTACCCACAGTTTCATCAGCAGTCCAGGTGTCTTAGATCATCCTGCACATGACAAAGCCAGATGTGGAGTTCCTGGACTGATGTGAATATGTGAGGCTGTTATTTTACCAGGTAAGTAAACTAGGAATACATTCTTATTTACAGCAACAATCTGGAAGCAATTAGAGTTAACTGTGTGGTTCAGGAACAGAACAACATAGTCATCTCAGGTATTAGAACCAGTAACGATTCCTTGGTCAGCATAGCTCTTTTCCACTAAGCTAGCCGTTGGCCGACATTCCAGCAGTCAGCATAACAATTGCTCACTCCTTCAAAACTAGAGAGACCTTTAATTTTCACGGTGCACCTGTGTAATGATCATGGTATTTAATATGCTTTTGATATGCTACATCTGCCTAGCGGATGGTTAGTCCTGGCAAAGGAGAAATGCTCACTAACAGGGATATAAACAAATGTGTGCACATATTTTTTAGAGAAGTAAGCTGCCTCTGCTACTTAAACATTTCTGGGACCTTTTATTTCAGCTTCTGAAACATGGGTCTAACACTTAATGTTGCATATTCATTTTTGTTTAGTGTACATTTAGGTCTGCCTTTTTCTGTGCCCTTATTTTTGTAATGCCAATTTAAGGATTATATTAGTCCACATTGACAGCACAGAGATTGAAGGAGCACAGTAGTGTTCTGTGATGGCAACCTTTTCCTTAGGGATGTGATGTCAATTCCCTGGCACCCATTATAATTAAGGTTTATGATATTTTGTGACAGCGTTATCAAGGATTGCTCTGCTGCATAGCTCTGATCCTCTGGGACACTCTGGGAGAAGACAGCAATTCTTAACAATGTGTCAATCAGTGGGCCAACACCAAATGGGGGGGGCATTATCTTGTGCTTATCTCTGGAAATAAGTCTTCTCCTCTTCTTTATCTCTCTTTCTAACACTCTCGAAAACAGGTTTTCTATCAGATTGCAAATAACACTGCCTATCAACGTACAGCATGTATTGAAGTTTGATCTTAATAGAGCTAGTGACTAAAGTCACATGGATTTACATCAGTACTAAGAACATCGAAAATGACTGCAGTTTCATTGTTTTTAGGCTGGTACCAAGCAAAAGCTAGAACGGCACACAACATCCTATAATAATAATTAAAAAAGTGACATCAAATTAAAAGGTTATTTGTGAAATAGTGTTACTGGACACCAAACCAAAACATAGTTCCATAGCTATAGTGTTTTGTAACATAGTTACAGTGTAGTTACAAGGAAAGAGGGCTGTAAATTGAAGTGGTGTCTGTTCCCACATAGTTACAGTGCAGTTACAAGGAAAGAGCGCCACTTCAAATTACATCCTTCTTACCATGTACCTACATCATAAGTGTTGAGGTGGTTCCATTTAACAACTGCTTAATGGACTACAGATACAGTTGTTCCTTTGTAATCAAAAATGCTTGTCTTGCTTCATCACACTCTTGACGTGGCCAGAAGCTCAGTCAAATTTGAAAACCAGAGAATGCCATCCTGACTGTAACGATTCCAGTGGAGATGTTATCAGATGTGTTTCAGAGGACATATGTCCAGTGTCTGGGAGTTGCTGCAATGGAGAAGGCCTTAATCACAAATTGCATATCATTATATTGGGGAGACAAATTGGGTAAAAGAAAAAAAATAAATAGACATACCTATAAAGATATTAATTTGGGATAACCTAAACATTAAAAAAAAGTTTGGTTTGGTCTTTGTAACTCAAACGGTTCAAGAGATACTGTTGAAGGCTTCATTAATGCAAATTATGCAAATCATGTAATTAATATTGTCATTGTCCATTCAAATTAAATTCAAACCATTCAGGAATAGAGATTAATTTGAACAGAGAAACTGAGAGGCAAGTTTTCTAAATGTCAATACCTCTAACTTTAACCATCCTATCTGCTTTAAATAAACTGCTCAAAAAAATTAAGGGAACACGTAAACATCACAGTATTGACTGAGCTTCTGGCCACGTCAAGAGTGTGATGAAGCAAGACACCAAGTCAATTAAACATCAGGCATATCAATCTGTCCAGTTAGGAAGCATAAGTGATTGCGAATCAATGTCACCTGTTTTGGTGCAAATGAAAGTGACCACCGCACTGGAGGCAACTGCAAGACAACCCCTGAAAAAGGGAATCGTTTTGCAGGTGGTGGCCACAGACAATTGCTCTCTCCTTATCCTTCCTGACAGATTCTACTCTAGTTTTGCATTTTGCTAGTGCCTTTGTCACTACTGGTAGCATGAGGCGGTACCTGCAGCCCATTCAGGTTGCACAGGTAGTCCAGCTCCTCCAGGATGGCACATCCATACATGCCGTCGCAAGTAGGTTTGCTGTGCCTCCCAGTACAGTCTCAAGAGCATGGAGGAGATACCAGGAGACAGGCCGTTACACGAGGAGAGCTGGACAGGGCCGGTCTCTGCTCCTTTCTCCAAGGAGGAACAGGAGGAGCACTGCCAAAGTTGTACAGAATGACCTCCAGTGGGCTACTGCTGTGCATGTTTCTGACCAAACAGAAACTCATGGAGTCAGAAACAGACTCCATGAGGGTGGCATGAGGGCCCGACTTCCTCTAGTGACCTGTGCTCACAGCCCAGTACCATGCAGCTCGACTGGCATTCACCAGAAAACACCAGAATTGGCAGGTCCGCCATTGACGCCTCGTTCTCTTCACAGATGAGAGCAGGTTCACACTGAACACGTGACAGATGTGAAAGAGTCTGGAGATGCCGTGTTGAACGTTATGCTGCCTGCAACATCATCCAGCATGACTAGTTTGGCGGTGGGTCAGTAATGTCTAGGGAGGCATATCCTTTGGAGGGTCACACAGACCTGACGGGATGAAATCCTCAGACCCTTCGTCAGACCTTACGCTGGTGCAGTGGGCCCTGGGTTCCGCCTGGTGCAGGACAATGCCCGGCCTCATGTGGCCAGAGTGTGTAGGCAGTTCCTGGATTACAAAGGCATTGATGCCATTGACTAGCCCTCACGTTCTCCAGACCTGAATCCAGTTGAGAACCTCTGGGACATTATGTGTCAGTGCAACCGAAAACGCCATGTAGCACCACAGACTGTCCAGGAGCTCACTGATTCCCTGATCCAGGTCTGGGAGGAGATCCCCCAGGACACCATCCGCCATACACACTACTGAGTCACATTATAAGTTGCCGTGATGAAATTCACACAGGTTGGAACCACCTGTGCTTTCAATTGTTTTCTTTGATTTTCAGGTGTGAGTTTGAATCCAGCTCCCAATCAGTTGGTGATTTTGGTTTCCACTGCCTGTTGTTACGTCATTTTGTTCTCAACGAATTACACAATGAACAGTGAAGATTTTGATCTTTAATATAATTTTGTTCATCAAGAACCGATGTGTGATTTAGGTGTTCCCTTAATTTTTTTGAGCAGTGTAGATCTTCAGTAATATGAAACAATCTTACCATATTACAACTTATGATTGATCAGGACTCAAGAACTCACTATTTCAACATTGTGAAACAGTATTGATTCACAATGTTGAACAGCAGTGAGAAGCAATGACTGCCTCAGACAGTCCCAGTCGAGCTGGTGGGTAACAAGATGACATGATGAGTATGTGTGATGGTGCGAGGGAGATGAGCAAAATGTGGTGAAAAAAGGAAGAAAACAAAAAGCAGATCACATTTTGATCGGTAGTTTTAATGCTACACCATACTGGTGTCAGTTTTCACACAAACGAACAACAATCCATGAAATCAACAGAACATGGATAATAGAAATAGTGTGTAATCAAGTGAATTGGTATCTGGTGTGCTTGGGGTGTATTGCTGGTTCTCATGCGGGTGGTTAGTACACTGGCGAGGTGGAGCACCGAAGAGGAGGGGGCTCTGCCGCAACCCGCGGAGCAGGTGTGACAAAATGTGTGTCTCTGACTCTGTGCTTGTGTGTATCATCATTCATTAATTTAATTATGTAATAAAATAATAATAACAGTAACAACATAACTTGCCAGGTAAAAGTTTTGAAAACCCTTGACCATTTCCTTACTTCTCCTTAATTGCAAATGGTATATTGATATTTAAATAAGCATAGCTAGTTCAGACAGGGAACTCGAGTGGTGCATTAGCTCAGCTACGTCAGCTGATGTAAGGACCGCTCCTATCGCAGCCTCAGTTCATTACTTAAAAGGCGGACTATTTAAGTCAGTCAGGGACTCACTCATTCGGATACGCTGCTGGTCGTACCAGCATGAGGTTATCAATCCACCCACCGCCCCTGCCTCCACCTGTTGGTTCGGTTTGCTTTTGCTACTGGTACTGCATACTTTGCTCATTGCCTATAATTATTGCCATTAATGTTAGAGTTTTGTGTCATCATTAGTAGTATGTATTCACATTGTGTGACGGCAGTGAGTTACCTCAAAGAACAGAACCTCACGCCAAGACATCGTACTTGCATCATTCTCAATAAATGGTTAAATCAATTATGTGGTGTTTCCTGTCTGAATTATATTTTATTTTAAAATAATGACATTCAAAATCAATTATTGTATCATGACATTGGTTTTATGTTTGAAAAGAGAAAATGTAATATGTTGCTGGCATAAGTAACCAACAAATAGTTACTGCAATTACATGTATTCGATTTGCATACGGTGTGGGAGTGATTCTTGGCAGACTTCCTCCAGGTTGTTCAGGCTGGTTGGACAACACTTGCGTGCAGCAATTTTGAAATAGTGCCTCAGAATATGAAAGTGATTTAAATAAGGTCTATGACTGGGATAGTGTTGGTTTGCCTTGTGCTTGTTTGCCTTGTGCTTGTCCGAAACATGCCTTTCCACCCAAGCTTCTGTTTTTTTAGTGGACTAACGGCAGAGCTGGGCACCAAACTGTTAATCCATTCATCGTTAATTAACAAAGTTAACATTTTTGTTAACGATTTAACGTTTAACTGTGAAAATCATTATCGGAACACATTAACTTCCGTTACATTTAACTTCCGTTATCTCAAGTCCACTAACCCAGAAACTTCATAAATAGACTTTTAAAAACTTCTAAGCCAGTTTTTGTTTCAGTCTGGAGTGGGGAACGAGACCAAATCCAACGCTTGCAGTGCTGAATATCTAGATGCTATTTTCGAAGTCAAAAATGTATTTCTCTGCAGTAAGATTGCACGCTAGTCTCAAGGCTTCAGGATGAAGGTCAAGAGTGAAAAAACACTCAGGACCCTTGTGTTACTTGAGAGCACTGTGTTGTAAACATCATCTGTGATTGGCCAACAAAGAATGTCTCTCTAATATCTGTGAAATGGACTGTAGTCGTCAATCAACTTTAGAGGTTAAAACTGTGAAATAAAGCAAAAAGCTAGTTTTAGGGTTCTAATGCAAGCCCTTAAAAATACCAAAAAAATGCTATTTTTCACTCTTTGTTAGATGTTTTTAGGTGTTCTTTGAGCGAAAAACTGTTTTTTATAATAAAAATCAATGTTAATGTTTATCGCTAACTTCCATTACGTTTTTAACAATTTAACAGATAAAGGGTTAACAAAGTTAGCCTTTTGATTAAATGTGCCCTTTTTTGCCACCCTCCAATACAGGTCCATTTTATCTTCTTTTTAAGGAGCTCTTGACATGATTGATTGGTGCCTCATTACTCTACTTCTAGTCACTGAACTCTGAAGCTTTTTCAAAGTGATTGTTGGCCTCCCTCCCAAGTGTTGTTCTTCTTTGAGGGACAGTCTTCTCAGTACCTGGGTGGTGTGATACAGCTTCCTGGTTAGTGATCAAACTGTGTTCCCTGGGAAAAACTTGGATATTATTTTGTACCATTTTACAAGTTTACGCATTTCAATTACAAAATGTCTAACTTCTGTAGACTGCATGTTGGTCTTTATTTTCCTGTAGATTCACAGCCTAACCAAGGATCATTTAACAGTAGAGTTTTTATCCACAAATTGGGAAGTGATGTAAATGGTTCCCAGACGGATGCTGTTAGACCAATTTCTGTATAAACTGGGAGCATCCACAGCACAAAGTTTTGATACTTATGCAAGCAAAATATTTCCATTTTTTAATAAATATTTCACAACCTGAAACCAATGTCAACATACAATAATTGATTTTAAGTTTCAGTGTTTTAAAATGATAAATTAATCTGAATTAAATGTCAATGTACCACTAGCATTTTAATGCACATTATTACTTTTGCTTATGGCACACACGAGACCCCTTGATGGAGGAGAGAATGATTATGTAAAGTTTTAAAACAAATTTCCAAACAACTCGATATCTTCCTGAATTGTGTCCACATCAGCAAAATTTTGATTTGAATGATAGAATTATTTGGGTAATGGAAGTGGTTGCAACAATGCAGGGGTAACAATTTGGTCAGTAGAAATCCACCCACTCCCTTGCAGAATAAAGCTTGAAATACACATTTTTTTCATCCATGAAACATGTCAAAAGTCCTAGAGTGCCCACGCATTTGTATTTTAGCCTCACAGGAGACTATTATTAGCAGATGTAAAATGTGTTCAAATGTGTTCATTGTGCAAGCTTGTAAAATAATAAGCATAATTTACAGATCTGTAGTTTTTTAATTTTGGTCTTTTATGTGAAAAACAAATGTCCATAGCAGTCCTAAATAATTTTATGGTGTTTGCCACCATTGATTAACAGACTGGCAGCTGAATTATGAATCTTAATCACTGCATGATCACGATTTCATATTGACTATATTCTAGCTAATAAACATTGTCATGTTACTTAGCTAAGAAATCACCAGCAAAAAGTCAACAAACGTGAAAGCTTAAAAAGGTAAAATAGCTCCAGAATTTCCAGTAGTGTAAAGACAAATTCACTGAAAATTGTTGGTGTCGGTTGTAAATCACGTACCTTCATAATGGACACTTTTCAGGAATTGGAAAATGACCAACTTTTCCCCATTATCTAACATAAAATTATGATACTTCAGAAGCTACTTTAAATACATTTTTGGTACTAGAGGCATGACATGTTCTGACAACATTCAGGTTTTTGTTTTTATTACAAAATGTATATAAAAAAAATTAAATAGGCAAATATGGAGATATTATGTTTACCTGAAAGAGACGATATGTAAAATTACGAGTTCCATTTTCTGATTTGAAATAAATTAATATTACATTGCCCTTCCTGAGTCTTGCTTTAACTGCATTACAAATGTATTTTACTTGTACTTAAAGGGATAGTTCGTCCAAAAATCATAATTTTCAAAAAAATTCACTTGCCAAAAGTTATTCCGGAATGCACCTAGAGTCATTTTTTCCAACCATCAATTATTCAGCTCTGTCCCAGGCTGTAATTAGCTTTCTTAGCATAGTCCAAATTCATGAATGAAAACTGTTAACCATATCGTGAAACTTACAACTTTTTTCGAGGAATAAAACATCGTCATGTTTTTTTAGTTAAACAAAAACACTAGTCTTAATTTGGAGTGTTTTGGAATAGTTTACTGCTTGCAATGCAGCTTTGCTGTAGTGGGACGAACAGTTTTCATTCACGAATTTGGACGATGCTAAGAACGCTAATTACAGTCTGCACAGAGCTGAATAATGGATGGTTGAAAAAAAGACTGTGCATACCGGAATAACTTTTCGTAAGTGAATTTTTAGAAAAATATGATTTTTGGACAAAGTATCCCTTTAATATACCTCACCTGATTCAATTTCTTCAGTTTGGGCTAGAAATAGAAGGGTTAATTCCAAAGGGAAAAGAACATCCAATCAGAAATGTTTCACTGGTGGTCTGTAAGCAGTTCAACCAGCTAGTATAGGCTAGGTATAGTCCTTCAGGATATAGACAGAAGGCATCTGCCATTAAACTGTATTAGAGCTGCATTTTGGAATGATAATAGAATCAACCTGTCACAGTTTGACTTGTAATCGGTGGAACTGTTTAGGAGTGGGCAAATGACGCATAAGGCCTTTTATAAGGCTCACAGACATGTCACTAATGGAAAGCGAATAGATAACTATTTCTTTTTTGAGCTGCCTGACATTTGCAGTGGCTACAGCAGGAACTATAAACAAGCATCTTGGCTAATTTGTTATTAGCTGCCTTTAATATATGAACTTTTTACAAAATGTTGGTTACTGTGACAGTTTTTATTCTAGAGACCATTCAAACTTAAAAATGTTTATATCTTAGATATCTTTGACTTGATATATTCTATACTTTTTAAAATATTTAATTAACATTTGCATCATTACTAGAAATTGACCCCAAAATAGTACCTCTTCAACTATTTAAAGCTAGAGACCAAACCAACTTTGTTTCACGTTTAGGCAATTCCAACTTAAATGCATATCGACTATAACATAAATTAGCATAAATGTGCATAATTAGCATTCATCAAACCAGAAATAGTATTTCTTGAACCTTTCAAGGAAGAAACCAAACCAGCTTTGTTTCAAGTTTTGGCTATCCAAACTGAAAAGGCTAAAATGTATATATAAACCCAAAAGATCCCTGTTTATGAGTCGCTGACATTATCTGCAGATGCCTTCACATCTAACCATGTTACATTGGACATCTGCTCTGTGATTTTTTTCCTTTTTATAGTAATATTTTTTTCCCATTTTATATTAATATACATTTGCTCAGTGATTTTTCTCCTTTTGATAGTCATTTATATTACTATCAATGTGTAATATTTTAAATTCACAAATGTATATTGTGAATATATAACATAAGAGTAAAAAAATATAAAGAGTATATTACAATCACACTTTTAATAGTCTGAACATTAATTAACAATAGATTAGATTTTGTATTAAGTTTTACTTGTGAGACTCCTAAACTACATTTTACATTAGGCCAGGTGTCAGCAACTTTAACGACTGAAAGACAGGTGTTAAATATTGTGTTGAGAGAGCAATACAAGGAAGTTTTCAAGTACAATAATGGCACTACCTAAACTTAACCCTAACCACAACAAAATCAGGCAAATTACCATGAAACCTGACGTTTAACATCACAGACAATGGACGCAGCAGCTGTCTGTAGACATCACAAGGACTATTGAATCTTGAGAACAAACAAAATATGCTACAAAATTGATGTTTGACAATGTTTTTCTTAAAATACATAAAGGAAATATTGAAAAAAATACACAAAAAAATAAATCAGCAGGTTTGTGCAAAGGTGAGGTTTTTCATTCCTTGACGCTGACTCTCATTCCTTGACTCAGCATTGTTTTCTTAACAAATGCAGAAAACCAGAAATAAACCTAACATATTGCAAAGTCACGAACACATTGTTTAAAAGAGACTTCAATGCATTTAGGATGAAATAACTTTCATTCATTTGTCAAGAACATATCAGATGACATTTGAGATATGGACACTGTCTCCTCATCCTGCATGGCACCAACACACACACATGCATACACACTTCACCAGGAGATTCAAATGTCCCAAAGCTGTCACTAAAAACCATTGTAAAAAATAACCCAAAATTCAACCAGCCAGAGTGCCTGACAATCACATTATACCTTATACCTTATAGGGAATAATCAATTTCTGATTCCAAATAAGTTAGAAAATCACAAAATATACATGAAGAAATAAAATGTTCTTATTCTTATCTGATTAAATTCTCAATGTTGGCATTTGTTCCTCAGGGGAGAAGGACTGACATTTCAGCTGCCTGTCTATGAGGATATATTAGTGGGTGCCGCTGATGAGTAAATTAGCCCCATCCCTGAGTCTGAGCTGTCCCTGCCAAGCATTCTGTATTCACAGAGCCTGGACATAGCATTTTTGGGAAGTTATGCCAACACCATGGTCATCCAATGGTCATAGCATGACAGCACAAACATACAGTATCTCGGACCAGGTTAGTAATTCCCCTCAAAATACCTGAAAATTTAAATAAAGGCACAGACATTGCAAGTCTGTTCTGATAATATGCAGTTTATCTGAAGTAACAAAAACAACATTTTTAATCCTGAAAAATGTTTTTGATCCTGCACATGTTTAACCATCATTCTACTTACATATTTTGTTTTAATCAACAAGAGACACCTTTAAACTTTGGTGCAATTATTTGTGCTTTATTCAGGGTCGACATTTCCTCATTCATTTGTATTAAGATGATTCATGTCATGTAGTCTACACAGTGCATATAATCACATACCTATACCTCCTTTCTTGTTGTAAAATTGCTGATTATTATTTTTAAAACCATGAAATTCCAGGCATTTAGAAATATGTTGAACAGAAGAGAAAAGTCGGGCAGAAAAAATAGCCGATTAATAGGGAATAAGGACCCACGAGGAAGCACTTGTGTTTCACGGGACTCTGCTTCCTAGAATAGAAGCAATGTTCAGAGTCAGCCAGTCCACTGATCAAAGACAGCAACTAGCTTCTCCCAGCAGGGGCTAAGCCAACTCAGGTCATAAGACGACCATAACCTTAATGCTTACTGCTTAGTGAGTAGGCTCTTTATCATAATTAGGAAGTTACAATTCCATTATGTCCAAAGTGTGTAAAAGAAGAGTTTGTTATAATTGAGACTTAACAACGAAAGACAATTTTGATCTTTAAATACAAATATATACTTACAAAACTCTCACAGAATCTTTTATATACAGTAAAAACATAATATCTTAGAGTGTCTCTGCATGGCAATTAAGTCCAAAAAACGATTATCATTCAATCAGTCTGTGAACAAAGTTTTTTGTGTGTTTGGGGGACGCCCAGCATAGGGTACAGTACATAGAGTCCTCAACCAGCCCAGACCACTCACACTGTAGTCTCACCCTGTTTGCTGTTAGCCAGTCTTGTGTAAAACCTCCTCCATGAGTTGAGCGTCTTTCCAGACCATATCCAGAACCCTGATGTTATCCCCACAATCAGAGTCATGAGGTATTTGATCATGAACACTGTGAAGTCTGGGCTCATATTTGGGTGTGGGTAGGCCGGACAGGGCACAGCGTACGTCTTACACATCTGACTAATCCACGTCCTCTCCCACTGCTCCCGGAAGGCCTGCTCATAGAAATAGCAGGCAATGACAATTGTGGCAGGGACAGTGTAGAGCACGCTGAAGATCCCTATTCTCACCATCAGCTTCTCCAGCTTTTCTGTTTTTGAGCCATCATGCTTCATAATGGTTCTGATCCGGAATAGGGAGACAAAGCCAGCAAGGAGGAATGAGGTGCCAATGAAGAGGTAAACAAATAGAGGCGCCAGGACGAAGCCTCTGAGAGCATCCACACTGTTGATGCCTACAAAGCACACACCGCTCAGGACATCCCCATCTACCTGACCCACTGCTAGGATGGTGATGGTCTTAATAGCTGGCACTGCCCACGCTGCCAGATGGAAGTACTGAGAGTTGGCCTCAATTGCTTCATGACCCCACTTCATACCTGCTGCCAGGAACCAGGTGAGGGCCAGAATGACCCACCAGATGGAGCTGGCCATGCTGAAGAAATACAACATCATAAAAAGAATGGTGCAGCCCTCTTTTTTAGTACCCTGCACCACAGTCCTAATGTCATTGTCAAACCTATCATTGCAGACCACTTTGTCCTCAAGGAGAAATCCAACTATGTAGGCAATGGATACCATGGTGTAACAACCGGATAAGAAAATAATAGGACGTTCAGGGTAACTGAAGCGTTTCATGTCCACCAGATAGGTTAGAACGGTGAATAAGGTGGATGCACAACATAACACGGACCATATTACTATCCATATTCTGGCGAACTTCAACTCTTCCTCGTTGAAGTACATCATACCGTTGGATTTATTTGGCTCGCACGGTGCACCACAGTCATCCTCACCAAGAAAGCGATAATTCATGTAACTGGGGACTTTGAGAGACGCCGGGCACTTGAACTGTCCTTTTACAATCCCAGTAACGTGCGTGGGGTCCGTTACATCAGTGGTTGGATTGACTGGTGTGCTTTTATCAGACACATTCTGCCCGACGCACAGCTCACCAGCACCGTGAACAGGGAAAGACTCACACGCGAGGCTGTCCGGCCACTGAAAACCGAATTTGTTCATGAGCGCCTCGCAGCCCTGTCTCGCCCTCTCGCACAATGACCTACACGGGGGAAGTGCCTGCTCAAGTACTGTGCATACAGGCGCATACATAGAGCAGAGAAAAAACTTTAAATCAGGAGAACATTGAACTTTTACAAGCGGGTAAAACTGGTGTACCTCGAGCCCAGCGTCCTCCTGGTTTGTGTGTCCCAGTAAATTTGGCATGATAGTCTCGTTGTATGCGATGTCCGTACAAAGTGGAATAGAAATCGGCTGGCAAAAACCGTGCTCCGGAATAGACATTCCCCGGTCGCCATTCTGTCCGTATGCTCGAATAGATCCCAAACTTATCAATAAAAACAACTGAAAAAATATAAACGGTTTGTAAGTCATTGTGAAAGCATTGCGCACAGCCATACTATATTTGGTGTTTCTTCCCAAAGTAGCCAGCTCTCCAGCCAACAAAACTGTACTTCAACAGTACGCTACTTTCCTTTCTTTGTTTGTTTGGTTTTCCTTTCCTCGTAAACGTACTTCCTCCCTGCGTAACTTTAGGTTGATTTTGCTTATCCTCGGTCGTTGCGTGGAGATGTTGAAAGTCCAGCAAAAGGTGAATAGCGCGGACAGAATTTTAAATAAAAAAATCAGCTACTGTCACCTACACCCAAAACACTGGCCTGGACTGTTCTTCTGCACGGTTTCTCTGCTGCCTACTTTAGTTGCCTGACTGAAAGCCTCTATCTGCGAAGCTGAAACCTGTTTTCCAGGCGCCGTGCTTTCTCTGAGATCAGTCTCTCTCGTCTTCTTAATATGGAAAAAAGGGTGGGACTAACAGATGGCAAGGTTTAGGGAACGTCTAACATTTTTCATCATGGGGTTCTTGGTTTTTCATTGATGAGTTTTAATATCTTTTCAGTATCCTAAACAATATTAAACATGAATTATAAGAATGATGACCGTATACATAGCCCTATGATAATTTTGACAGCCATGTCTAGGCCTGGTGTAAAAGTGTATAGGCTTCTAGTACTGTACGAAAAACCTCAAGAAGCCTAGTTTTGTCCGTCAAGGCTTCCTTGATAATATCTAAGGTTTACATTAAGTCATCCAGAGTAATTTACTTGCTCAAAGAGAGATGAACAGATTTTTCCCCTTGCCAGCTGAATGATTGAATGTAGCAACCTTTCAGTTACTAGTCATGTTCTAAGCTAATTAGTGAAACAAAGCGTACCTGTAAAACACAGTAAATAACACCATGCACTTCTAAAATACACAATGTACGTAGACTAAATCTTTTACAGAGGCACAGCCAGTGTAATATCAATGGGCCTCCCCTTTAAACCACAATGTTGTCTGCCCCGGTAGAGCCTTAGGGATAGAGATGAAAGTGATTTGTCACTATGACCCATTGGGATCAGAGGGCTTTCAAATCCAGCTCCCATATCCATGCTCTTGGATGGGACAGTCAGAGAGAGAGACACTGTGTAGAGAGAACAGGCATTGGACAGAAAGAGTGAGAGGGATGAGACCCTTTGTAGAGCAGCCCCCCCAATGTAATGTTTATACCAAAAAAATGTATCATTGCAACATGAATAATAATGTATTTACTTGTTTTAATCTCCTATACAGTTATGGTATATCAATAATTTATTATTCACCCAAGGTATGTGCATGAAAACGTATGTATAATTATCCACCTGTGGTGTATGTTATCTGTACACAGGAGACTGTCAAAGAACATTATCTTAAGAATTCAAAATGATGTGTCTCACCAGATAAGGGTAAGAACGTGCAGATGATCCCTAACGTGGAAGAAGTTACCTAGGTATTCTTACTGGTTAGTAGGCATGTCTGTTATTGTAATGGAGAAGCAATTAATAGTGGGTAATGTATCCTGACAGAGGAATGTAGTGAGATTTTATTTTTAAAGCTACACCCCACCAAGAGAGGAACACAGAATGACCTACATAAAATCTTGTTTTGGGACTGGTTGTCCAGCCAAGTTTATTCTGGTTGGGAAAAAGTTGTCCAGAGCAATCAACGATAGAAAAAAAGTTCAAACCTTTGCTATGGAATTGAAATGCAATTTTAGAACTATAGTTTTGTAAAAAGCTGTTACAGAACAACCCATGACTGCATGCAACAGTTACACCAAAATGTAACTAAAATGGAATAATGACTTTAAAATCCTTGTGTAATTAAATCCTTATAGCACACATGGGCCCTACTGTAGCATAAATTATGTCATTGTGTTGTTGGTTTTTCCATGTATTTATTAATGCCTGTCTGTCATCAGTAATAACCTGGAGGTCCATTGTTTTTATAAAGTATAGCAGTTTGTGGACCAGGAGTTTGGAACATGTTACACATATTCAAACGGCAGTCTATTTCCTATCCCCAATAGTGTACTTGCTTTGACCAGGGCCCATAAGGGGTGCCATTTGGGTGCAGACTTGGAGATTGTTTATAGCCTATGGTGCTTTTTCAGGGCTGAATGCTGGTGTGAGTTTTCTGTTTCCAATAGCACTGACAGACCCCAGTGTCACACTGGGCCGAAGCTCCATGGATCGGATCGGTATAATTTGAATGGGGACATAAGACCTGGGTAGGTGTCCAGAGAAAACACTGCTGTGTTACTGTACAATGCAATGGGGGACTTTATAATCAGGCCAGCTCACATCATCTATCAGGGACTGGTAATTAAGCAATAGGGAATTAAGGGGTGTGGTATATGGTCAAAATACCACAACTAAGAGCTGTTCTTAAGTACAGCGCAATGCAGGGTACCTAGACACGGCCCTTAGCCGGGGTATGTTGGCCAAATACCACTAAATTATTCTAATTATACGCTGGTAACCAGTGCAATTAGAGCATGTCATTTTAAACACATGGTATACGGTTTGAATCCTGAATGTTTATTTTCTGATAGCCGTGTTATGTGACCGTATACCACAGGTATGACATTGCATCACTTTTTACTGCCATAAAATTCAAAATGGGCATGTATTTTTCAACATTTGATATGTTGGCTTTGTACTATTTTCAATTAAATATAGGAATAAATGCACATCATTGCATTCTGTTTTTATTTGCATTTTATGCAGAGTCCCAACTTTTTGGGAAACAGGGTTATATATGGCCAATACTCCACAAGGCATCATGTCTAAGAACAGCTCTCAGCTGTGGTATATTGGTCATATACTACACCTCTTGTGCCTTATTGCTTACACGTAACATGGCTCTCAGTCAGTTAGCATTGACCATTTGAACCTGGTTTATAATACATGATATATTACTCAGACCATTGCCAGGGATAACTAATTTCAGAAAAAAGAAAAAAAAAACACTTTATGACTCCTAAATGGACAATTTTTAGTATCTACACCTGCATGCTGACAATACTGGAAGTGTGGTAGTATTCTTATGCAGTACATAAGTAATAAATAGCTGTTTTGCATTGGAAGAATTGCATTGCAGAATTATAGCATTAATAAACTTTATTTTAGGTAAAACAACAATAAACAACATTTACAGAAGGACATTACATCTTCCATAATAACGTTACATATAGTTTGTAACATATAGGTAATACAACTGCTATTATACTAAGTTCAGATTATAATAGAGTGACTGGTAACACTTCCTCTATGTCTCAAACCACGTGAAGATTATGTATTTTCAGTGCATCATACGAAACCTAAAGAAAAAGAAAGTTTTAAGCTAATATATGCAGGACCAGTCAAAAGTTTGAACTCACCTACTCATTTAAGGTTATTCCTTTATTTTTTAAATTTTCCGCTAAAAGGTAAAAAGATCTATCAAAAACTATGTTATTTTATAGTTATGATGTCTTCACTATTATTCTACACGAGGAAAAATAGTAAAAATAAAGAAATACCTTTGAATGAGTAGGTGTGTCCAAACTTTGACTGGTACCGTGTGTATATATATTCATTTGTTTTTACTGTAAAACACAGATTAAGTGTTGAGCACAGCTGGGAAACATGTCTGGTTCCAAAACCCATTTCTTTAGGAATACTATACATCTACGCAGTTAAGAAACTACCAAGGCCAAAGATGTATAAATAAACTCTATCTGTCTGTCTGTCTGTCTGTCTGTCTGTCTGTCTGTCTGTCTGTCTGTCTGTCTGTCTATCTATCTATCTCTGTCTAATCACCTCCAAAATTACTGTTACCACTGGTAAACAGGCTGTTTAAAGTGAACATAGCTGTAAGCTTTATTGTAATTTTCAGAAGTCTGGATTATATTGTACTTCATTAATGATTCAAAGGAATCAACCAAAATCATTTGATTGTCCACCTCAGAGCCCCAACCTCAGCATAATGAAAGCTGTGTGGAATCACTTGGATAGGGAAAAGAAAAACATTGCTGAAGTCAAAAGAAGAGTTATGTGAAGTAGTTTGGAAGAATTTTCCACAGGACTACTTACATGAAAATTCAATTACACAACAGTTTACCAAAGCAAATTTCTAAAGGGAGGCCCCACAAAATAGTGACTTGTTTTAGCTCCTTTTCATGTAATGTTTCATTGTGTTTACTTTAATTCTATATAGCTTTATAAAAAATAAAATAAAAAATACTACTCATATAAAACGCGTTAAACCTTTTTTTCAGGTTGGCCTACAACTTTGGCACATTACTGCACGTTTCTCAAATCATTCTTTCATTTCAAAGTACCTTTTCCTCCACATTTTATGAGATTAGAGAACACATTGGAAAGGATCTTAGACAATTACTCCATGAAGAATCCTTCCAGAACCTGGATTGGGATTGTCCAGTATGCACTCATGTACTGCTCTCTTTATTTCAAACCACAGGTTATCAAGGGGATTCAAGAATAAGATTTTTAAGTAATCATTTTTTTGTGGATTCGGATCTAGGCTTTAACCAGTTTCAGCCTCATAGCAGAGGCAACTGTTGTTTCTGTAAAAATATCCTGTAAAATATCAAGATACAGTTGGCCCAGGATGACTGGAAGCCAAAAGCCCTCCCATATAAAACCCCTACCACATTTTATAGTAGGTATGGGGTTATTTTGTTGCTCATGCATTCTCATGTGCAATTTGATGTGCATTCACATATGCATTCTGATGTGCATTTTGCATGTTATAATTTCGTTTGATTCCCTTGAATTATTATCCCTTGAATTAAGCATATTCCAGATTTCGAACATTACAATATTATTAACTGATTATTTTATACAGCCTTTGTTGCTCACCTTTTTCAAAGGTGCCAATCATTTTGGAGGTGACTGTATGAAAGTTTTATATAAATCCTCTCTTTTATATAGATAAGGGGACACAGGTGACCATGTATGCAAACGTAGCATACAATAAGCATCACTATTACATTTTAACAAGGCGTTTCATCTCCCTTTTATATGGAGCCTAGTAAGATATTTCATAACAAACAATACAAAATTGTTAAATGATTAGAAATGATTAGAAATGTACACATTGATATTCCATACCATGTCTAATATAGCAAATAAATCAATGTTAAGCCATTCCCAACTCTGATTTGAATGTTGTATTTAGGGTTTATCATATTGACCGTCATACTGCTCAATGTGCAATTTCACTACTTTTTACCCAAGACCTTCCTTCATAGAGCAAATGCTTTGAATTCCCAAAGGAGAAAATGTGAAGAACATTCAAGTTCAAAAGAGACTGTAAGGCTAGAGCTTTCAGAAACTCCACCCACACAGACAGGCAGGCAGTAAGAATATATATTTTTATAAGTTTACGTGATATTGCAGACAGGCAGCAAAGGAAGCAACCTCTGGGGAAAAAAGCAAAAAATAAAGAAAAAGAAAAGTGATGAAACACAAACAGAAAGAGAGATATCAACAATAATTATTGAGCTTATAACTCTTCAATTATATTAAACAATGCAAGGCAGAGATGAACAAGTTGAGCAATCAATCACAGCAAGTATGGTATTTACCTTCCCCTGTCAGGCTGCCCACTGTAATCTCCCTTTCTAATCCCATTTTGAACTACTACAACACAGAATCACTAGCCACACTTGGGAATGCCATTGAAATCATGTGCAATAACTTCAAATACAAAATTTGTAGTAGTTCTCCTTAAAAATAAATCTATGCTGCACTGTGGTTGTAAACTAGGGTCTGTCTATTCATAATGGGTGAAGAGAGGACACTTATATGCCTGTTCTCTGCAGGCAAGGGCATGTGTTTAAAGAAAACACAGGTGCAAAAAGCATCCTTTTTAATAAGATGGAATGTATGACAAATATATTTAAAAATATTCTCAGAAACGTAATGACGAGTTTGTACTATCACCATCTGTCTCTTTGGCTCACTTGCTTACCACTAGAGATAGTGGGATAGAAAACGTTGGACTACCATGGCCTATATTGTCAATGATGTCTAAAAGTTCTACAAAGCTCTTTCTTGTTTAATGTTCTTCCCCTAGTAGGCTGGGTGAAGTGAAGTATTACAGACAAGTTAGGTGATGTCATGAAAATATGTGCACATTTCCATGTGAGTGCAGATGAATGTCTGTCTAGAGGGTGTTCACCTGGACAAGGAAGGTTTATATAGTCAGTGTTTCCCATATTGACCAGTACAGGGCACTTCAGAGTGTTGTTCGATTTTACATCAATCAGATAGTAAAGCCATATTGGTAACAGACGCACTGCAGAATTTCTGAAAAATGTCAGCTACTAGTTGTGAAAGTGGTGCTCATGAGTCAAAACGGGTCTCTGTTCTCCTACATCATCCAATGTGAATTACATCAACCTGTTTGTATATGTTATAACCCACTAAAGAAATCATACGAAATGTGCAATTTCCATATGTTACAAATTCAATTAACAGGTAACATATTATTCAAATATGGTTTGCTTAAGATTTCGAAGTGCATCTTTAAGTGCCAGTTCACACAAAACAACACCCAGTAGTAAATTAAATATCAACAGTTATACATACCCAGTAACACAATCTATTATTTTTTTAATAATATTATAAAAGGTGCCCTGCGCTATGCATTTTATTCAAGTGATGGCTAAGACAAAAAAGTCAATGTTGTTATTATCTAAAATATTTGCGAAGTCTGGTATACAGTACATTACTGAACGGTATCATAGGAAGCAAGGAAGAAAAGATTGTCATGGGTCAAAAAAGAAAAGAGATAAAAATCTCAGTGAGCCTATTGCCATTGTGTTTTACCATATAGATAAACTGTACAACGGAATTCATTTGATAACGGTAGCTCATAGCCTTCAGTACAAGGAAGCACCAATGAAAAGGTATTGCTCATGATTCATACACAAACACAGATATAACACACACATGAATAGACAATGACATGGAACACAGCAAATGTGCCATTTTACATGACTCATGACTATGTCATTAGTGCTCATTGCTTTGTGTGTGTGTTTGTGTTTAGAGCATCTCCAGCAGATTGAACAAATTATTATCATGAATACCACTATTACCACAGTGCCTTGCAAAGTATTCAAACCCCTGATCAAATTGCAAATTTTACTAAAATACAAATGGTGTATTGACATTTTGGTATATTTATACATATTTTTTAAAACACAGAAACTCAAAATAAATTATTGTAAGGGGACAGTGTTTTTGTGTTCATGAATATTTTTTAAGAAAGATTAAAAACAGAAATATGTTGCTTGCATAAGTATTCAACATTGTGCGGTGTAAGGTGCCAGTTTACAAGGATGATAGAATTGTCTTAATGAGGACACTTTTACCTTTCCATTAGCATTTACTTGGGAACCATTAAAATTGCAGTCACATTTTCTGGATCAAAAACACTGTTGAAGGATCATTGGTTAGGCTGTGAATCTGAAAGAAAATGATGAAGGGAGACCTTAATGTAGAAGTGGGAGATAAAGTAATAAAAATGCATAAAATATCCAAGAAAAGGCTGTCCCTCAAAACTCAGCACTTAAACAAGGAGAGTTGTGAGAAACACCAGAGGCCAAAAATAACTTTCAAGGAGCCACAGATTTCAGTGACTGGGAGGGGAGTAATGGGGCACTGGTCAACCATATCAAGAGCTCTGCATAAAACTTCCTATGTGGGAGAGTGACAAGGAAAAAGCCATTACTGAAACAGTACTATACTATCTAAAAGCATAAGAGCAAGCTGGCTTTGATGTGGGAAACATTTTTGTGGTCATACCAAGATAGAACTTTTTGGCAGAACTTCAAAACACTGTGTGGTGGAACCCTACCACTTCCCATGCCTCAAAACACACCATCCCTACAGTGAAGTGAGGTAGTGGCAGCATCATGTTCTAGGGATGCTTATCAGCATTGTTGGGCATCTTTTTGAACATGATCAATACATGGAGTAAATGCAAGAGAACCTGCTTCAGTCCGCTTAAAAACAGCTTGGAAGGAAATTCACATTCAGCACGTCAATGATCCCAAGTACACATTGGAGTGGCTTAGGAACAAAAATTTGAATGTCCTACATTGGCCCAGTCAAAGTCCTGAACTCAATCCCATTAGGAATCTGTGGATTCTATTTGAAAGTTGGACATGCGCTGTCCAACCAACTTGAACAACCTGGAGCACATCAGTAAAGAAGAATGAGCCAAAAAAATTACTCCAACACTGTGCAAAGCGGGTGAATAACTACCAAAATAATTATTTTAGTTTTTTAACTTTCATTTAAAATATTTCCCAACATAAAACTTTACAATAATTAAGCATCTGTGTTTTAAAACAAAATTTCAGAACAATACCACAACAACATACCATTTCTAATTCCATTAAATGAGAGAATTAGTCAGGGGTTTGAATACTTTTACAATCATTGGTCTATATTACCATTGATCTTCTCATTATTATCATTCTGACAGCGGCCTGATGCTGGCCAAAAAGGAACAGTTCAACGTAAAAGAGAAACATTACTACTGCTTGTCATTTTAAGTAGATGTTGTGTGAGTTCATGTGTTGTACATTGGGTATATGTATGTTTGTGCATGCATCCGTGATTGCATGCAAGTACAGAATGTATGCGAAAGAATGTATAAGCTTTCTTTGAGTTGTCCATTATATATTTTCTAAGTATTAGTCTACTTTACATACAAATATACATTCTTACATAGATAATTACAAACACAAGCCACAGTATTAATCAACAGATTTGTCCATTGATGATTCAAGGTATTTTAAATGTGTCAACAATATATGTGTATCATACCATTATAAAAGTAAACAAACATTCCAAATAATGAAATTAAAAATGGAAGTATCCCCTACCAAAAAGTATACACTCAAGCACACGCACACACAAACACGCACACACAGTTTTGAAGGTAATAAGTTAAAGAAACAGAAGAGGATCTGTGATCCTGATGACTTTTCCATCTGTGTCTTAGTCCTTTTCTCTTTGACTGACCACAGCAACAACCTGAAAAACAACACAGACAGAAGAGATAGCACATGATATGAGAAACTACAAGAAGTAAATAAGAAAATGAGAGCGATAAATAGAGGATGTAGAACGCGAGAGTGTTTAGTAGTTTAGATTAGTTAATCTACTTATAAGTACATCTACTTATTTTCATTGTTGTCTGTGTTGTTTTCAAAATTCTTATATGTATCACTGCTTTGGCAGATCCAGTAGACCTTACTGGCTGTGAGCTCCCTTCTAATCCCCTTCTTTCCTTCTAGTGACCATACTGCACTAATAAATAATGCATGTCTCTCCTGTGTCCTCTCTCCTCTCCACTGCACCCCCTTCTCTATCCCTCTCACTCGCTCTCCCAGCCTTTGGAAGTCTGTTCCCAGCGGATGTGAGGCAGTGTATGCCAGGAATCTGAAATCTTGGATAGAAGCCTCCTTTATCTGCTGCTCATATAGCTCTCTGACTCAAAAACACACACAGGCAGTGTGAATGTTTGTGTGTGGGTGCATGTTATATGGTTCAAAGCAGGGACAGTGTATCAAGTTCATTAGGTAAAAAAGGACACAGTGGGATGAACAGAGTGGAAAAGGAGAAAACAGTGGAAAGAAAAGAGGTGGATGTGGAGAGGCTGATATGCAAAGGAGAAGGTGGCATTTTATTGTGTTCAGCTCGGTTTGGGTAGTCTACTGTGGTAAATGAGTTGTAAAGTTCAAGGGCACAGAAGCACTCTATATTCCCCTTTTTCTCTCCTCACAACAATCCCCCTACCTCTGTCTCTCAAGTATTTTGGGGGTCACATGGGGTTCACAAGTAGGCATCGCTCTCCTCACTCTCTACTTGTAACAAAATTAAGTCAAGAACTGGTGTTTTGGGGGAGTCTCATTGTGTGTGCGTGTATGCGCGCATGTTCGTACGCATGCGTGTGTGTTTAAGGGGTTATGCTTCAGAACCAGATGGAGCTGGTGGGTGGGAAATGTGGGTAGGATTTGTAGGGCGTGGACATGTCCAATAGGGCCAGCTGTTGTCTGATGTACAATGATGAATGGACAGAAGGCTAGAGACCCCCCTCACAATGACATCATTAATAAGGGAAAATGCTTGGTTCTGGGAGGTGGAATATTCAACAATGGAGAGAGAACAAGAGAGAGAAAGTGTACCCCCTTAAAAAAAGAAAGGTTGGGGGACAAAATGGAGAATAGTAATTGCAGAGGTGACTATGTCAAATCCCCCTTCCCCCCTCCACTAGCCCACGCCCGCTTTTGCAGCCTGCTCCCCACTTTCTTCTTGCTCCTATTTCCCACTTTCCCCCAAATCCCAGTCTCTATGAGGTAATGTTCAAATATCAGCACTGTTCTTTTCAACATGGTCATCAGGCAGCAGTCAATCATCCAGTCAATCACTCAGTGAGCTAGTCAGGCAGACAGCCAATGAGCCAGTCAGAAAACCAATCAGGAAGTCACTGAATGGGTTTGTCCCTAGACAATCCTTTCCAGTAAATATACAAATGCACACAACTTTCATCAAAAAGCCTGACACTATTGCCAAACAGCAGTTTTGGAAATATTAATAATCCCCAGATGAACAATTTAGAGAATGGAGACTGAAAAAAACTTTCAGGTGTTGTAGAATAATAACACATTCTAAATAGGCCTTTGTACCATATGCAACACATATTGGCAAAATAATATTTTCAAAAAGATACACTAGTGTAAAAACTTTACAAGTGTAAAAAACATCAAATATATCAAACAGAGCTAACTAGCATACATTTCTGATGACAGACTCTTTTCAAGTATCGCATGTACTTATTGGAGAGAAATTGTGTGAAGACAAGTGCGCTGCATTTGTTTAGAAAATCCGGTCCCATTACTGGCTATATCAATATCGATTCCAGCAAAGACCCCGTCCCTGGGTTACACCTAAGGACACCACAGTCCCTGCCAGGGCCAAAATCCACTAAAACCTGAGGCCACAACGGGAATAACACCTGTGTTTAAAGCATTGTATTTTGTCTTCTGCCATCTGTGATCGTCTTGTTTTGTCTGCTCTCTGTGTTTTTTTTTTCAGTTTGTTTTTAATCATTGTACCTAAACTGTGTGTAAACGTATAAGCAGGGCCCAGCTGTCTGTGTTCCAGCTGAAATAAAGGTATAATAAATAAAAAAAACCACAGAGGGGGGGGTCCCTTAATTCAAACTAGACTTGTTTCCTGATGTGATTCTCAAGAAGGCAGATAAAGGCTGTTTGGAGAAATGTCATGACAGCTGTCCATAAAAATGGATAGAGCACACATCTTTTGACATTTATTACTTTTGTGATAGCGAAGCCCATCGAGGGCTTCACCATCCTAGTGGCAAATACACACCTCAAGTTATCCATCTGCATACAGTAGTCTTACAGGCACTAGAAATTGGAAATAAAATAAATAGGCCTACACAGGTTTATATTAGTTTATACAAAGTCCTCTTCTAATAAGCTACGGGTCCCTAGTATGTTTCCTACAACAAAAGTCAAACAAATACATCAAAAAATATATCCGCCTGATAGACTTCCTGACCTGTTTGACTGGTGTGCTTGGCATACTGCCTCAAAAATTACTGCTCGTATCTACAGCACTAGCTTGTGAGTCAGTTATATAGCACTTGTATAGTGTACATGCAGCCAGGATCCATACAGAGAAAAAGTTCTCAGCCTTCGTTCTGTTTACTGTACTGGCGTGTGACTGGCGGGTGTGTAACCTTTGTATGTTGCCTGTGTATGTTTGCAATTTCTCTGGCTAAGCTTGTTTTGGGGTGGTGGTTTGAGGGCTGTATTTGCAAACCCTGCAACCTACAACAAAGTTTAGGATGTCGAGACACTTTACACAGTGCTGCTTGTATATATGTGAATCCTCCAGACTCATTTGATTTGTATAAAATATTTGTATATAAACTCCTTAAAAAAATCCTTATCTAAACTCCAATTCTTACAGACATTCAAAAAGCAAGTGCATAAACAAAAACATTATATACTTTCATTGTTTAATTAAATAAATTTAATTTAGTTTTTCTACAACACACATGATTTCCTCTAAACCACATATGGAACTGGTAACTATAAACCTGGTATGTCAGATAAAAAGGTTTTAATGTTGAACATATACAAATGCACCAGGGGTTCACATATTTTCAAGTAGCACATAAGCATAATCTACTATCTACTAAAGGTGTTCTATAAAGATTTTATAGAGTAGATCAGCAAGAAAGGAACTTCAACTCTAGAAAGAATAGAATTGACAATATTTTTATGCTTATCAGCTCAAATGACGATCCAGCGCTTCAAACTCCTTTAAAACCATACGTGCTTTTGGCTTCTGGGATTCGTCTAGTTCTTTCACACTATGGGTACCAATCATTTTTCTGTGTGATAAAAGGAGACTGAGTTGGGCTGAAAGCCCGAAGGGTGGATCTTTTTTATATAAGTGTCATGTCCTGGCTGGAGGCCTCTAGGCATCTCTATGCACCTGGGGGCCACAGTCAGGGCCTGACTGCAGAGGTGCCTCTAGGCATCTCTGCGCTCCTCTTTTGATTGTCTCCAATTAGAGGCAGCTTCCCCGCATTGCCTCTAATTGGGGACCCTATTTAAGTTGCCCTTTCGAACCATTTTTCAGTTTGTGGGTCATTGTTTGTGATGTTTGCTTCAGTTTGTCGCTCCTTTTGTTGTTGTTGTGATTAATAATAAATGGATGTTTCCCCACTCCTGCTCTGTGCCTCATGTCCTGCCCCATGACAATAAGAAAACACCTATTGTCTGAATTGTTTGAGCTACAAAATATTCTATCAGAAACTGAGCATTTTACAAATATGTACTGTTTAATTCTGTTTCTCACACACCACACAACAACAGTTGATAGAAGATATGGAATTTATTTAGTTATCACATTACAGTATCAAAATCAAAAACTCCAAACTTCACAAATATTACACTGACTAGTTTGATAGTGATTTGTATTTGCTTAAAGGAATTGTGTAATACACTAACCCACACCAACAACATAATTTCCAAGTATGCATTGCCCTTTCAAGTGAACTGTAGTTACAACCCATCATATAAATGTTAAACTCTAAAAACCTTACACATTCCATAAGACCTATTTTTAAGTCTTGCATTGCAACAATTCCAAAATATCAACCTGAAGCAGAGCATGCTGGGAACATTTTCATTTTAAACTAAGTTTTAGTAAAAGTCAGTATCAAAAACATTTTAAGTTATTAGGAACATTTCACTTTGAGTTACACTTACTAGAAAAAGTTGAGTAAAAAATATATTAGGGTTTACAGTGCAGTCATATAACCAATGAAGACAAGTGAGCCAGTTCCAGGTGCAGCCATACACTCCCAAGCCATAAGAGTTCCCCCACCATGTTTTACAGATGAGGCAATATACTTAGGATGAGTAGCAGTTGCTTTTTTTCTAAATTTCTTTTTCCATCCCTCAGGTACTGGTTAATCTTCCTCTCATCTGTCCATAAGACTTAGCTCCAGAACTCTAAAGACACTTGTATGTACTTTTTAAAAATGTTTTGCCAAGTGTAACCTAGCCATTCTGTACTTGAGGCTTACTAGTGTTTTTTACCTTTTATGTAGCCTCAGAAGATCTGCTAATGTACTTTTCTGTGTATGGTAGTGTGGCGTGACCGCACCTTCTTTTACAACAACATGAGCCAAGAGAAAAGTAAGAGTGTGATGCCTGACAGCACTGGCGGTGTTGCTGCACTTCATCTAAGTATGCAAACAGAAGGTTGCTAAGGCTGCCAACTGTACAACTGCCTGCAACAATCCCCCCAGAGCTGCCACCTTTGAAAGCCATGGAATGAGCAGCAGGTCTGAATTCAAGTTTTATTTCTATATCACCCTACAGCGCACAAGCAGTTACCCCTTATCTGTTCCCTGTGTTCCCCTTGTGACAGTAGTCTTTGACACATCTATGTCTGCCTCCTAAAAACTGTTCTTGATTGGATTGTTATACTATTTTCCCACTTGTTGTTCCACTACAGGAGTCTTTCCAGGTCTAACAATTTGTTTTCCAATGCAGAGATAGCCAGTGATTTATTTGACTTTATTTACCAAATAAAAATGCCCGATGTTTTGGTTATGTCTCTGATCAGTATATATTCTGATATATTTGCTCCATGATTGGCAGCGTGATACTTGTTCCTCATGTCGTCATATACTATCAAAAGACTCCAATGCCAAAGCAAGACCTAGAATACAGTGCCCGCCAAACATATTGGGGCAGTAAAGTCAAAATGTCTATTTTGGCAGTATACTTAAGGCATACAAATATACCACTGGTGTCTGCATTAGTTGGTAACGACCAGGTCGGAGAAGGTGAACAACTGCAGTTGATGACAGAAAAATTACAAGAGTTGTGTAAAACAACCCTAAAATTGTCAGTGAAATCACCAACAATTTCCAGAATATTGGGGTGAAAGTGTCACTATCTACTGTTCACAGAAAACTTTGGAAGCTGATTTACCAAGTCTACACTGCAAGATGCCAACCTCTTATCAGCACAACAAACAGAAAGGCAAGATTAGAATTATATAAAAAGTACAGAGACTACCAAATGTGTGGAGTAAAAAAGCAACTGCAGATGATCCAAAGCATACCACCCATCTGTCAAGGATGGTGGAGGCAGTGTCATGGCATGGACAAGCATGGCTACCTCTGGAACGGACTCACTCATCTTTTTTGATGATGTATTGAATGATGGCTGCAGCACAATTAATTCATAAGTTTACAGAAGCATCTTGGCTACCAATGTATAAGTAAATGCCCCGAGACACATCGGGCGGCGCTTCAGAATGCAACAGGACAATGACCCAAAACACAATGCCAACGCAACCAAGGAGTTCATCGGGGAAGAGTGAAACGTTTGAGACTGGCCTAGTCAATCTCCTGATTTAAATCAGATTGAACATGGATTTCACTGGCTGTAGAGAAGTCAGAAACTCCCCTAAAGAAGGAACAGCTCAAAATGGCTGCAGTAAAGGCTTGGCGTAGCATCTCAAAGGATGATACCAAGAGTTTGGTGATGTCAATGGGTCACAGACTCAATGCTGTTATTGTAAGCAAGGGATTTGCAACTAAATACTAGCTATATACAGTGCCTTGCGAAAGTATTCGGCCCCCTTGAACTTTTCGAACTTTTGCCACATTTCAGGCTTCAAACAAAAATATAAAACTGTAATTTTTTGTGAAGAATCAACAACAAGTTGGACACAATCATGAAGTGGAACGAAATTTATTGGATATTTCAAACTTTTTTAACAAATAAAAAACTGAAAAATTGGGCGTGCAAAATTATTCAGCCCCCTTAAGTTAATACTTTGTAGCGCCACCTTTTGCTGCGATTACAGCTGTAAGTCGCTTGGGGTATGTCTCTATCAGTTTTGCACATTGAGAGACTGAAATTT